>APFE030556505.1:41038-101107 GCA_000404065.3 Pinus taeda | reverse complement strand
ACTGGACCCAGTTTCTCCACTTTAACCGTCTCGAGTGAAGAGAACCCCCCAGAAAATCCAAGTGAGTCTAGCCGACGTCTGCTCCAGGTACAGTGGGATCTTCCCGCCACCGTCACCTTAGGAAGAATCCTAGAGAATATGGACACTAAGGTTACCAACAGAAACAAATACACCTAGGGGAACAGTCTACGATCCGATACGCATGCAAGGGCAGAGTAGCAAGCTCAATCCCCTTGAAGGCTCCTCGAAATAAACCGAGGTTTACCAACAAGTGCCCCAGGCTCCTCGACAATAATCCGAGGTTTACCGTTCGTAATACGTGAATATTTGGCGTCTTTCCCAATGAGGAAGGATTGATTCCCACAATGGTTCAGACACGATCTCGTGCTTTTCCTTTAAGAGGAGCTTTCCCAGAGTATAAATGCAACAATTGGATTTCTCCTACCGCAAGATAAATCTACTTGTTTGTTTTGCTTATCTTGAAGAGTTAATTACTCCCTACTCCAAGATACTAGCCTAAGCTATATCAGTTTATCAAAGCCCTAGAAAAAAAAAAAATTTCTAGATTGATTTTATATTAAGCGTGATTTTTAGTGGTTTTTGATTAAGTCAAAAGGTGATGGAGATGAAACTTATGGTGTAAAGACTCGACACAAAATCACTATAAAGATGCACTTAAGATGACTAACTAATCATTTCTCTTCAATGAAGTTCTAGTTAAGAAAGAGTTGGAAGATGCAAATACTTTAAAAACACAAACCTTTCTTTAACGATCAAATCAAAAGAAGAGTATTCGTTTCAATGCACTCAAAAACGAGACAACTAATTATTTGCACAAGAATTTCTCTTTTCATTCAAAAACTCAAATGCTACTAAGAACGAGCTTTTTCAAAAGAGAGCTTTCATGTTTCATTAAAAAACATTTAAAACTATAACTAAAGCAAATATTTGAGAAAACTATTTAATAAAGCAAACTTAAGATCTAAAAACTAACAAAAACCCTATTTGAAGTAAAAAGTTCAGAAAAGTCTTTTTGAGGATGTTTTACTTGGTCACAAGCAAACCAAGGACTAATTTGTTCAGAATCACAAATAAGTCAAGGACAACCAATTTTGTATTCCTTTTTTAAAAAAATGAAAATCCACACTTTCAATCTCAAGCTTATCGAAGTTTTGAAAAGAGAAGACTCAAAGCGGTTTTCTAAAAAAGCTTTAGAAATGAGAGAAAGACATCAAAAAAGCAATGTAACTCTGGTTCCACACTTTCTCTTACTTTTGCCTGTAGGCCCGCACCTTTTGTTCAAGTTATCTGTGTACTTATACGCTCTGTATGTAAAGGGGAGGGTGCGTACCCCTGTAAAAGTCAAAAGGCGGAATCTTTATCTTAAAAAACTCATCTTGGGTTAATTCTAGAGTTTTCTAGAACCATTTGTTACGTGGATTGTTCGCTCCAAGTGGTTCATGCATCCCATAATAGGAGGAACTAATCCCTTGTTGAGAGAAGCTATCCCTTTGAAGGAGGACTCTATCCCTTTGAAGGAGGAGCTGGTAACTGATCTCCATTGCACTATAAATTGAGGCATTGGGTCAATGGCCAGAGAGGTTAGAAGCTGAACTTTTGAGGGTAAATGCTAGTGAAATCAAGACTTCCTATTTGAGCTTAAGAGGAGAGATCACATACCTTCTTGGCCCCATTAGGGAGTGAGTGAAGCTTGTCAAAGTAGAGGAGACTTCTTGTTGGACCCTGGAAGGAGCTTGTACAGCGTCAAGGCAAAGGTTGTAAGGTTCTTCTCTTTTGAATTAATACAATCAAGATCATTTTTCTCAACAAGTATCTCATGTTATTTGTTTCATGGACTCCTTGACTTTCATGTTAAATATGTTTTATAATATTGGATATTCAGGTGCTATTTAATTGTTTTCCTTGTTTGTGCTTGTAGGTTTGCGACAAAGGAACTTACTTGGATCAAAGGAGCGAAGGCATCTCCGAACTTGCGTTGGACATGAGGTAGGCCCTTAAACAAATTTGTTTGCCACTATTTATAAAGCGCATTTAGAGAAAGATAGTGTCTGGTTGGTTTGTTTGTCATTAGGTCTTCATTAGATTCTAGGAAGGTCTTTCTTGTCCACAAGATCGACTGATTCCGCGTGACAGAGGCCTACAGTAGCATAGAAATATGGTCCTCCTTCAAACACTCTATATTTATTTCCCCCTTTGGCTTCCAATGGCTCCTTATCTAGACATGCAACACCCTCTCTGTCGGCCATATTCCGATGAATTTGCAGATGACCGCATGTTCCATCATATGATCCCTATGTGCTTGTAGCGTAGGGTCGCTCAAGATGACCCAAGAAATGGTGTTTGACTTAGGTTTGCAGACCCTAAATGTCCTTACAGAAGTAGGTTTTTGACTGCTATCCCCTTTCTCCTTTTCCTTACTAGCTTCCTGCTACTCCCCTTCTTGTTCATGAGGTCTGTTTCCTCCCAATCTGTCCATGTTACTTGCCCCTATTGCGTTCTCCAGAGGCTTCTTGAAACGATGATTTCCCGTGTCCTTGCATTCGTAACTATTTAACTATAGGATGGAGCAGCACTCCCCCCTCCGCGTCTCGCTATGGTGCCCAATGTCAAAACCCTAACCCTAGTTTAAGTTGCAGAGCCTTCAACGCATCCCCATGGTTTAATATTTTCCGCCCATATCATCATATCAAAGGGATTTATCATTTTGAAAGTGTAAAAGATAAACTAGCACGGTATTAGAATAATAAATAATTTTATGATGTGTCCAAAGAAAAGATATTCAATCAGTCATTATATAGGTGCACCGTGTTAGATTTGGAATATAGATGACCATCAAAAGGTTTTATAAGTCATAATGGTATTAATATTACTGTTTTTCTTTATTTTAGCGACAAATCCAACCAGATGGTTTTTTATTCAAAACATAAAAGAGAAAGAAAAATGGCAGAATGACTGGCAATGAAACAATAAAGAGAAATCACAGTTATTCCTACAAAAACACAAAAAGTGTTGTTCGATCGATTGAACAACAATCATTCAATCGTTTGAACAACAAAAATAAAACACGCAAAATTTTTGCTCAATTGATTGAACAACAATCGTTCAATCATTTAAACAACAAAAATAAAACACTCAAAAGTGTTGTTCAATTGATTGAATTGTACTTCATGCCATGAAAAGAAGAAAAAAATGAATAATAAAAGAAAAATGGGACTAACATAAGCTAAGATCAATCACACAAAAGGAAAAGAAGTGTTGTTCAATAGATTGAACAACAACTATTCAATTAAATGAACAAAAACCATTGCAAAAAAAGAAAAAAAGTGTTGTTCCATAGATTGAACAACAGAATAATACAAGAAAAATGTGTTGTTCAATAGATTGAACAACAAAATAATCGCAAGAAGAAAAAGTGATGTTCAAAAGTTTAAATAGCAGAGCATCATCAAAAGCATTGTTCAATAGATTAAACAACAGTTGTTCAAAATATTGAACAACAAAACAATCGTAAAAAGTGTTGTTCAATAGATTGAATAGCAGTTGTTCAAAATATTGAACAACAGTTGTTCAAAAGATTTGAACAACAAAAGAATCAGAAAAAAAGAAAGCGTTGTTTAAAAGATTGAACAAAAAAAACACGCAAGAAAGAAAGTGTTGTTCAAAAGATTTAACAACAGTTGTTCAAAAGATTAAATAGAAAAACAAGCTAAGAAAAAAAGTATCGTTCAAAAGTTTGAACAACAGCTATTCAAAACTTTGAACAGCAGTGGTTTAAAAGATTGAATAGCAATCATTCATTCACCAATGGAGCAAAAATTACAACTTTGAAGGAAGAAACACTTGAAATACAAAAACATAAGAGAAATAAGAAAAGAAAAAACACTTTATTTATAAACAGTAAATAAAAAAATGAATTAAGTTACAACAGCTATGATGTTATTTCCTATGGGAATATCAATTTGTCAATGGAAAAAAAATGATTTCTTGGAAAAATGGTTTGGCAGTAGTGACATGAATGTTCAAATGGAAATAAATTCTCCATTTATTTTGTTATGAATCCATTAGGTAATGAATTGGATGAGATGCCCTTATTTCATTAAAATTCTTTCAAGAATCACTCATTCATAAATTGACCTTTTTTATTCTCCTAGGACCTGCAAAACAACGTGTGTCTACCTGCAATAAAACATTAAATCATGGAGAAAGAGAGGTGATTAGGCTCCCCCAATCCAAGAATTATGAAAATAAAATAAATAAAAAGTAGTTACTCTGTAAAATAAATCCATGGAGAAAATAACAAAATAAAATTAATTTATTACCTGCAAGAGAGCAGTGACCAATCATGCAAACCTGCAATGTTTTAATCATAACTTCTTTGTTTTTCGTCCGATTTTAGTGATTCCAAATCCAAATGAAAGTGAATTCAGAGGGATATATCTAATAGAAATAGGTTTTAAAAATTCCATGATATGATATGTCAATTTTACTTAGAACGACCTGCATAACATAGTCATGTTTTATTTCCCAGCTTAGACCAACAATTAATATTTTAAGCATAATGTTTTCATTTGATGACAGATTGAGCTGATTCAAATTAGAAATGAAAGTAAGTTCATTTATTTATCTCCAATAGAAACAAGTTTTGAAGACAAAAAGAATTGATGGGTCAAATACTTTAATGAACAACAAGAAAAATAGAATTTTAAGAGTGCTGATTTAGGATAGACAGTCAGTATTTGGGTCATATATTTCTCATACGATATAAAAATTGAGTGATTCAAATTTCCCTGTAAACTATATTCATAGAGGAATATACCATAGAAATATTTTTTAAAAATATAATCATTTAGGCCTCCAAAAATTGATTGTCCCAACTCTGTTCTTGAGCTTCCTACTAGATTCCCTGTCAATGCTTTGGTTATAAAGTTTTCATTTCAAATCAAAATGGAGTGATTAAAATTGGGTTGGAAATTATAAATAAAGGGATACTTAGGATACAAACAAATTTTTAAAATATTCACTTTTGGTCCCTGAAAATATTATTTTCCCAACTATGTTTTCAGAATTTTCATCAAGCCCATAAGCCAAAACAAATATGATATTCAAGCAAATTTTCCAAATTGGTGATAAAAATGAATATGAGTGTTTTTAGAACTTTTATTTCAATATAATACATATACATACACAAATAAATTAAAATATTTATCACCAATGCTGATTTCCACTGTGTGTTGCAACAAAAATAACTATTTTCACATAGTAATAATAAAAATATTTATTTATGTTCTTATTTATTTTATTTCCTAAACTAACATTTTCTTCTTTGAAAAATGAATATGCTTACATATAAGAGTACTTCTAGTGGATCCATTTTCAAAATAAGGCCTCCAGAATGTACATACCCAAATTTGAAAAATACATGTTAATAAATAGTAGGGTATGAGAAGCCAACTTCCCTTGAAAAGATGGTGCCAAAAATTGTTGAAGTATGGAGTGATGCTACAAACAAATGATGGAGTGAAACCAATCTTCAATATATCCCTTACTTTCCTGATTTCCCATAGTTGTCATATCATGAAGTTCTTGAATTTTTAAAATGGCTTGTTGATGCAAACTAGAAGAAACCTCACTTTCTTTTATAACTTCTACAATTTTTGGATTTGAAACATTTCCAATCTCAATATAAGTTTTCTGCAATGGTGCATGTGAGATAGAATGGGTGGGAAGGGTAGGTAAATTTTTCAGTTCAACATTGTAAGCATGTTGTACTGGTTTATTATGGTAAGGGTGTGGAATGAGTTGAGAAGAAAATTGTGTAGGGCATGGAGGATTTTGATGATGTAGTTGATTGGGTTGTGTGGATGGTTTTGATAGACAAGCAAGATGTTGTGGAAGAGATGGTGAAGAATATGGAAGATGTGTTTGTACTACAAGATGAGGGAGAGTAGTTATGCAATCATAAGATTAACCATGCCAAACTTGTAGACAAGATTGGTGGGGGTTATATTGAGATTGACATGGTTGCCCTAACACATGAGTATTCCATAATGGATTATGCAAGTAAGAAAATGGAAAGGAAGTGTTTTGAACCATACATATAGGCAATGATTTCCATGGTTTTAACCTTGTTGTAGCTTCCCCATCTCTTTGATATGATGCTTCCATCCTAGATAAGGAAGAGTGACTATCTATGGGATGCTCCTTTTGGTAATGAGGGAAAAACACTTCTTCAATTTCTTGATTTTTTTGAACCTGAAAAACATCCAATTGTGAATTTAGAGAGCTAATAAAATAAATATTAAAATTCTCAAATAAATCATTGATTTCAACTCCTCTAACTCTTGCTCTTGTAGTAGATTTGGAAAATAAAGAAGAAACTTCTCTACAATTCTTACCAGCCTTAAAGACTCCTCTTCAATACCTTATGCATAATTTACAAACATTATCGTATGACAATTGAAAAACATCACCTTTTCCCATTATATTTAAGAGTTCTAAAAATTCATCTTTGATTCCTTTAAGAATGAGTGTTTTTAAGATCTCTTTTTTCAAATGCTTATGATTTTTGAAGGTTTTAATGAAATCGCTCTACATAGTTTTCCAATATTTCATCTTCCCCTTGTATCATATTGAAAATATCTTCACTAGCCTTGCAATAGTCTTGATACTTCTTCAAGAATATGTTCTTCATGTCCTCCCATGTTTGGATGCAGTTCCCACCAAGGCTCATGAACCATCGGAGAGATTCTCCTTTTAGAGTAAGAGGAAACACTTTCAACCTTTGATCATTAGTACAATAATCGTATCCTCTACAAAGTACTTCAAAATCAAATAAAAATGTATCTAGGTCTTCGTTTTCCAAACCATGAAAATTTGGTAGAGAAGATGAGGGAATTATGTGTATTTGTGTCGCTCATCCTAGATCTTTGATAGGGAATTAAAAAGTAGAAATGTGAGCCATTTATTACCATAATAGAAGATGTTCTTTATGTATTTCTTTGAGGCTTCTCCTTCAAATGTTCTTCTCAATTGGTTATTGAAATGGGTGGTGTTTACATCACCACTTAAGTGAAATCAGGAGATTTATTTTTCAAAATTTCTACCTTTTTTTTCTTAGTCATTCACACAAAAATTCAAACATTAATTTCAACTTTAATTCCTACGCAATTTTGTTGAAAAGCTGGCATAGGAGCAAGAAATTTACTTACTCGTATGCAGGTTCTTACCTTCCATTTTTAATACCCAGTCCTTTTCCAACAACAAATAGCAAACATACATCAATTCTGTGAAATAACAACACTCTCCCTGAAAATGGTGCCGAAATGTTGGCTGCATATAAGGTGTCTTTTAGAACTCCTAATTGCCTCACATTAACTATCAACCTGGGTAAGTCATTTTGTTTCAAGAGTGTACACAATGTGTGCAAGTGATGGAAATCATTATATCTATAGAGAGTAATGCTTTAAGATAACTTATCAATTTCAATACAAGAGTAAACAGATCAAACCATAAATCTCAAGCTTGTAACTTCAAGGAAATTAACCTATTCAAGCATCAAAACTAAATCTTAATCTAAATCAAACTCAATCTTAATCAAGAGATTCAAATTGCAATTACATCAACCGAGTGCACCATAGCAATAATAGAGTTTTTTCAGTTGAATCTAAACTACTACATAGAAATAAAGCACCTGAGCTAATCAATAACACTCTAGCTTTCAATTAACAAGAAATGATTCTACAATTAAATCAATGCACGACATAAATAAATGAAATCAATTGACAAAATTAAGAATTAATGAAATGAATACACGAAATGCATGCCAATGAAAGTAAATCAATCATAAATCTATAAAATAGAATAATCAAACTTGCATTAAAAGAAAAATAAAAGTATAACACAGGGAACAATAGTGAAATCCACTAGTGACCGGGCCCAAGTCACCAGTGATTACTGCTTAACTACTTCAGAATATCTCCAATGAACAACAACATGAATTATGTATTATTCATCAGATCCAAATGTGATTACAGCATGATGTGTCCTTGAAAATCATGATTTGGATATTAAAATTACAATTGACGTAAGAATGTGAGAAGTTTCCTCCTCTCTATTCTCTTCTTCCTCTTCGATCTCTATTTTCATTTAAATACACAGAGAGAAAAGGGAAGTTACAACAAAGCTGATGACAAAATGATTTACATTACAAATTTTGATTATACAAAACAAATTGATCAGTAAGATCATATCTGAAAGATATTTCCATCAACATTCAGCAAGAACAAGTCAAATTTGGTATTGCAATTGGAAGAATTTGGAAAATGGCCACAACAACAAATCTGAGAAAATCGTCTTCGAAGAACCTTTTGTTTCTATTATTACAGACCAAATTTTGGAAAAATACTCATTGCTAAACTAATTCGGTCCGTTATGGACAAAACCCATGTTTCAAATTTTCAAGATTCCCCTTCATTTGTTTGAAATGTCCAATGAAAAACCGTCACTTCTTATTCCAACGAATTTCTGAGCTAGAATATTTAATTGTGAGTTGGAGATCAAATTTGCAATCTGGAAAAGGTATTGGAGGCTAAAATCATGAGTGATGTTACAAAAAATTCATTAATAAACCATCATTGGTAAAATTGTGCATAATAATCATCAATTTATTAAAAATAAAGGAGAAAAATAGTATCTATCCATAAGAGCATAAATAATTATAAAATGGAATTATATGATAAATTATGATAAATGACGTGATAAAGAATGGTAGAAATGGGTGAAATAGGAATAAAAAATTGATAATAATAATGAAAAATTAGCTACCCAACAACAATTATGGATGCCGCAGAGATATCGCCCTTAGTGAAGCCACCCAAACGTATACGGCTACAGGTGTAATGTGGTCGGTAGGCCAAACTGCTTAATGACCTCTATTGAAATGAGATTCTTTTGGCTCCCGCTATCAATAATGAAATGCAACGAAGAACCCTTCACCTACATCTATGAGTGGAAGAGCCACTCCCCCTCCTCTAGATCTTTGGGCTCATCCTTCTGGAGCTTAGTGGTGGAAATAGTATTACTAAGCTCTGCATTGATAATCTACTACCCTTTGTTAGTCCCCTAGTCAGTTTCTCACTCTGAGTCAGAACATGCATCTGATCCGTAAGCCTTTAGCTCAGTCACCAGTGACTGTTTGGCTCGACACTCACTTGTATTATGAGTGGGGCTCTTATGGAACTCACACCATTTTCCTATGTCCTTCTTTGTTTCGTCATGTTTTTATTTACTTGTGACTTTGGTGGGTTGTCCTAGGTAACCCTGCCTTGGCTTTGTCCTTTGTTTTGTGGTTTAGGGGCACCTTTCCCTTGCTTTAGATTCGTAGATCCAAACTCTCACTTATTCTGTTTAAACTTCTACTCGATCTTGATAGTGTATCAATAGGTGGTCCCATGCGAGGAGATGTCCAGGAACTCCATCTCCTCCCAGATGTACTTGTGTAGACAACTGTGATACTTGAGTACCAAATTTTGCTCAGAATCCTTGATACCCATCTTCGTGTGAAGGGTATACATTTGTGAACTTTGACACATCTTGGTCCCTTCCTTGCCATAGCGTGGTCCACTTTATCTATTTATCTTTATAGCTCCTGACAGGGTAATATTGTTCCTTGATGGCATCTTGGAAATAATTCGAAGTGGGTGCGGTTAAAAATAGTGAGTATTCCCTCTCATCCTTTTTTTCACAGTATGTTTCCCACCAGCCCTTGACACATGGGGCAAATTTGAGGAGTGAAAAAGTAATACTTTCCCGAATGGAAAACTTATGACGGAAAAATATCTTTCCAATAGATTTAACCATCTATCTACTATGTTTGCATCTATATGTCCTTCAAATATGAGAATGTCAAAGTTAACTTGTACCTTAAAAGGAGTGGCGCCCCTTGAGTGGCTACCGGATGAAAATGTGTCTCCTCTGGGTAGCCGTCGAAGGATCTAGGAAAATTTATCCATCATCACGTTCCTTTTTCACCTGAGGGATTCCTCGAGAAATATTTTGAAATCATCCAAACTTATACATGAACACAAAAAAATACATATATACACACAAACACAGAGATGCAACAGAAAAAAACTCCATTTCATTAATATCCAAAAACTAAAATATGCTTACATATAGAAATGGAAATAAATTAGCTCAAGCAATGGTAGCTTATATTTGAGAAGATATGTGGCTACTGCGTGCCTCTAAACTATGTTACAATGAGGTTAAAAGGCCTATTTATTATTTATTAATAGTGGAAAACCCTAAACATCCAAAAACCTAACCCTAGGAGATGAAGCGTAAAAAATGTGGCCCCCATTTGGGTAAATTGGTATATCAACTTCTCGGGGTCGTAACTTTGGCATACAATCTTCGTTTGGATATTATAATACCTTGTTTCAAATATCTCAAAGATGAAGCTGAAAGAAATGTAGTTTGTTTTGGGACGCTTTTGATCTCTTTGTTTTCCCTAAAAACATATTTAGTCCCTCAAAATGGCTCTGGAAGTTTACGACTTGAAAAAATTCCAAAAATAGTAAGTTGTGATACAATTAAGGAAACTGAAAAGAGACAATGATGGGGGTCTAAGTGGAATAGGTGGGTGGCCACCAATATCCACCTAGATGAGTCGTCCCCCCTTAGGAAACAATGGTTTGCATTGTGTTGAGTGCTTCCATGATATGGGGAAACTTCTGCTGAACTTGGTCTCTGGTGAGCCACTTTCCTTAGCGCAAGAGTCGGCTAGATTTGACAACCTGATATAGTTAGATATTCTACTAAAGTGTTCTTGTTCTGTGTGTCCATGATCTGATTAGTTGTGGCATGTTCCATTTAGTTTTGGTTTAACTTTGCTGGTGTAAGTTGTTCTACAATGTATGATGTGTCTGGTAGTGGTGGAAAGTATTGTCGAAGGCCGTCCACATTGAACACTGGATGTAGGCCAAGGAATGGTGGAATGGTCAACTCAAAAGAATTGTCCCCTACAAAATTAGTGATGGTGTAAGGCCCATATTGAAGTGGGCAAAGCTTGTGGTGGAGCCCAACGAGGCACTCCTTCTATAAATGTAACCAAACTTTATCACCCACTTAGAACTTGTGTGGCACTCGACGTTGATCATGACACTACTTGTACTTAGCATTGGCTTTGTCCAATATGTCATGGAACTTATGGAAGATGTGTTGAATGCACTCAATGAAGTTTTTAGCACTGCCATATTTAGACTATACATGAGCTGAATCTGCATGAGTATATGCAAATGGTATGGCCACATCAATGGGACACAGTGGTTGGAATCCCAACCCCACCTGAAAGGCACTGTAGCCAGTTGAGCTATGGGGAGCTCTATTGTAGCTATGCTGGACATAGGGGAGGATTTCATCCCATGTGCATTGATGCTTTGAGTTCTACATATGAAAAATGTGTATGATCATCCTGTTGACGAACTCTGTTTCGCCATCAATTTGGGGATCGAAAGTTGTGAACTTAGTGAGTTTGGTATCAAACATCGACCAGAGACTTGACCAAAATGTACTTAGGAACCTATCATCTTGATATGATATAATGGGCTGTGGGACCCGAAAATGTATGCACACTCATTTAAAGAATATATTATTAATGGATTCTACTGTGATAATTTTCTTGCAGGTCATCGGAATGGCCATCCTAGAGAATCTGTCGATGACCACGAAAACACATTCATTTCCATGCTTAGTAGAAGGAAGGCCTAACATGTAATCCATGGAGATGGATTCCCGAGGTCGACTACGAGTAGGAAAAGGATTATATAAGCCTTAGCCCTTGATGGTCAGTTTGGAAATGGCACAAGGAGTGCAGGATCTGATGTACTTCCCAACATCATGTCAAAGGTTTGGCCAATAAAAATACTACTGCAACACTGTCACTATTTTCTATACCCTGAAATTTCTAGCGACCCAAATGTATTGTGCCTCCCAAATCATCTTGGCATGCTCGCTTGAAGGAACACAAAGGTGTACCAAGTGGCATAACAGTGCATCCTAGAGGTAAAAATTTGGAACTTGCTTGCCTTCCAAGAGCATCTGGCATGTGTTGCTAAATTATGGATCTCTCTTGTAATGATGCAGCCACCCTGCAATATCGTGCCCAAAAGATTTGAGCACAGTGGTCAATGCCTTGATCGGTGGTTAGCTAAGGTAGTCTGTAACATTGTTGCGGCTTCCCTTCTTATACTTAATTTTCAAATGGAATTGTTTTAGGTATGTGTACCATTTCTTATGGTGACTATTTTGAAATTTCCCTTATGTCTGTATGAACTGCAGGGGTCGGTGGTTTGTGTGGATGAACTTTTCCTTCCCCAAAAAGTAATTCTTCCATTGTTGGAAAACCTGCACAATGTAATACATCTCCTTGTCATAGGTGGGATACTTTCAGATTTTGTTTGAAAGTGTCTCATTGTGATATGCCATTGGATGCACTTGTTGAGTAAGAACTAAACAATTAGCATAGTCAGAGGAATCTGTCTCGATCTCAAATGGTTGTTGCAGATCTAGTAATGTGAGAATTGATGTAGAGTAGAGACAATGATTCAACTCACAAAATGCCTTCTATTGGAATTCATACCAAAGAACTTTGCTTTCACTCCTCCCTTGGTGACTTGACTCAAAGGTCAAGTTATATGAGAGAACCTGTTGTAGCGGCTACAACCACCCTCCAAAATTTTGGCCTGCACCTGATTTCGGAGCCTCCCTTGAGAGTTTCACTTGATGACTGCACACACTTGGGTTCACTCCATGAGCTCACATGAGTCTTCACATTTTCATTACTTGTTCATTTCATCAAGTCTTACATGTTGATATAAAAGTCATGGTTGCGACCATGTTCTGGTTATTCTCAAGGTCTTCACTTCATGTGTACTTGTTGTGTTCGTTATGAAAAAATTTGTCACACTCACACACAGAGTCACATTTACCATCACGCAAGCATCATCATGGTCAGGCAACGATTAATCACTAGTGTCTCTCTTGTCGCCTAAACCATCGATCAGTCATGTTGTACATATGTGTCTGGATGGTTTGAGTCGTCTCGTCATCGAGTCATGCAAGTGTGTTTTGTAAGATTACATATGCATCTTTCACTTGTTCACACACTTAGTCATTTTTTTGAAGTTCTCAACACCAAACTCCCCCTCTGACAGTCAGACCATCACCCCATCATCGACTCGATCGACTGTCACCTAGAACAATGCAGGAGCATCAAGCAAGTCATTTCAAGTTGTGCCTCCTGTAAGCAAATCAATCAGTCTGCATGCTGGTCAATTGGAGAGTTTAACCCAATAGCCACCCTGGGACCAACTCCCTTGAAAAATTTCACAAAGGCTACAATCATTGCCTACTCTGCTGACTGAGAAAATTGCGTAGATAGGTCAGACAAACACCCAATTCCCATCCTTGTCTCTCTTAGGAAATTGTGCAATTTTTCTGTCCATCCTTCCCAACAGTTGACCGAATTCTCATCTAGAAAATTGTGTAGCTTTCATGAGCAGGCCCTTTTCTGCCCAGCAGTCTTCGTAGCTCAAAAATTGCATAGATATGATCAACAGGCTAGCCTCCCAGCATTAGTGAAATTTCTCTCACCTGCAGCTCCCAGCAGCAGACTACCAATTCCCTCTAGGAATTGTGTAGTATTTACTACGAAGCTCCCAGTAGCTGACTGCCTGTTCCCCTAAGAAATTACGTAGTTTCTACTACCATTGACCCAGCAGGAAACTTCTAGTTCCCCCCAGGAATTGTATAGTTTTGGCTGCCAATCTCCTAGCCAGTTCCTCCAAAAAATTGCGCAATTTCTGTTTGCCAAGCCTCCTTGCAGCCCGACCTGTTCCTCCAAAAAAATGTGCTTTTTTGTTGCTAAGTCCTGCTGCCCACTCATTCTGGAAACTATGCATATTTTTCCTACCTAGCCTTCCTGTAGCCTAGACTGTTCACCTCAAAAACTATAAAGTTTTTTCCTCCAGCTGGGCCAGACCTCGCTAACAATCACTATTGATCTAGATTTCCCACCTCCATCACCCAGTGACTCTTGCATAGTTTTCATCAGCAGTGCCGGGAGCCTCCACCGTGCCTCACAACCTTGTTGACTCTCCCAGTCACCTACATCTAAAATGATCATGTTTCATGGTAGACTAGAAGGTTTTTGGATTTGATGTCGTCTCGTCATGAGTGACTATGTGAACAGGTACACTAACAAACATGGCGTAATGATGAACGAGATGAAGGAAAGGGAGAACATGCAAAATGATAGGTTCACCAATGGACAAACAAACAACGCATGAAAAGAGATGTGCTCACGAATGAACGATCATGAAAATTTGTGTTTGTGGGTGGATTGATGAGCAAACATGCAATATGTGCTTACGGACAGACAAATGAATGAACATGCAAATTTTGCGAAAAGATGAACCTATCAAGCCTTCCAACATAAAAGCAAGGAGCAACGTGAAAAAACAACATCAAGCAAACTAATGACCAACGAAGCCTCTGTGCACTTTTCCATGTGAAGGTGAAGCTATGACAGACCATGAGGACATCCATCACCCAGTAGCACTGCAACTCGACATGCACACTAGCAGCAGCACGAATGTACTAGCATTGTCATGTTGAGTCTTGTCATGGGTCATGTCGCCCACATCTCTACTGTGGACCATATTTTCTATCATTGTAATGTAACGTGGAAGTCCAAGAGACCCACTTGTTGTACAAAGAGTCATGTAAAGTCGAAAATTCATGGAAGTCAATTAGTCATGAGGGTAATCGAACAACCACAAGGGTTAGTTTCACCCTTGGCTATAAATACCCCCTCATTTGTACATGAAAAGGACTTTTCACCTCAACTCCTTCCACATAGCCAAGAGAGTCTGTAATATTTTCTTTGAGGAGTAAGTAGTGGCTCCAATGCCCTTCACACAGGGTTAGTGATGTATGGTGTAACGATGTGTCTTGGAACGTTTGCTTAATTTAGAAGCCTGCTAATAGGCCAACACGTTTTCACACATGTATTGTAACTGTTGTAAGATTAATCTTTAACACTTGTGATGCATGTTGCTTTAACCTGTGTTTTACATTTGAACTATTTCACTTGTTGTAATACATAATATATTAATGAAAATGTGTTGTATATGTTATTAACGTTGTCTCACCCGTGTAGACTACTCTCCCAGACATCATATAGACCTTTCAAATAAAAATTTATGTAAATAACCATTGCACTCATGTGGACTAATCCACTGAGCATTTTACATGTTATCTTCCCTCGTGTGTTGTGACTACCGCATCCGAGTGGACTACTCTTCCGAAAGTTGTGTGCGTCCTGTTGTGTTGTGTGCTCCTAGCAGAGTTGGGACTTCTCCCAACCAACTTGGGACTCACTCTCACCCTCTTCCTCTATAGTGAAAGAACCATTGATACAAGTGACACTTACACTCACCAGGCACGTGAACCTCACTTCTTGAAGATAAAGAAAACCACTCTCCTGTGCTGATAGTTGAGGCAAATCCTTAATATAATTACAATTGGACCATCATACCAGATGGGACTCCCACACAAAATTGTGTGAGGTCTAATTGGGACTCCACACAAGGGTGATCCCCTGAATGTTAGCGGGTTTAGCACTATCAACATTTCTAGTGCTAGAAGGAGGGCATCTAGTTGTATATGGTTGAATATCCTCTCACACTCATTCATCAACCATCTGTTCAAGGCAGTAACTCGCACTCCCTCTCACCTACATGCAACTCTATAGTTGGTTACTCCTCACCTCCCAGGATTGAACACGATATTCTGTATCATCAACTTTGCTCCACCCATCCCATCACTTGCCAAGTTGTGAAAGTAGTCAGACTGATCCCAGACATACATCATCTTCCATACGCATCAAGAAAGCCAAAAGCCACTCCTATGGGAGTTATTGTATCATCGGTGGAAGAAGCAGTCCTTCCCACACTTGAAGGTCTGGTAGAAGCTATTGAAGATGGAGAGGAACCTCTTGTCTTCTAGCAAGGTGAACAAGACACTCTTGTGATATTGAGATCAGACTCTGGTATAGGAGGTGGAGGGGAAGGTAGCAGAGGAGGTGGAGGCGGAGATGAACCAATGGACTCAGAGTTGGAACCATCAGATTCTGAAAGAGAGGAGTAGTATGAAGAAGAAGAGGAGATGGTTGACCCAAACCTAGAATGGATGACTCAGGGACCCTTGGCTCTCTTGGCTATTCTGCACAAGATGCAGAAACGAGCGAAGAGGATGAACATCAAGTTTAACCGTAACAACATGGTGAAAGCAGAAGATCACTTGGACAACTTCTACTAGCAGCTACAGACCCTTGAGGTACGATATGATGACATAAAATGTAGATTTTTTCCATGTACCTTGGATGGTTGTGTAGCTGCATGGTATCACAACCTTCCACCAAACTCTATACAAAATTGGGGTGCATTCAAACACATGTTCCTTGAAAAGTTTGTTGATGAAAAGACCCTAGCCATGTTACTCAAATAATTGGGAAGACTAAATACGGAGGGAAAAGAAAAGGTAAAAGACTTCAATTAGAGGTTTACACGCATATTGAACAAGTTTGTAATAGACAATAAACCTCATGACTCCATCAATGTTGATTACTACACGTCCGAACTGTCGACTAGTGTAGCATAGTTCGTCAAGCAAACTGAGAAACCAACACTCTTAGAAAACTATGAAGAGGCTATTGTTGTTGCAAAAGACTTGCACACAATTGGAGTCATCAAGGATGATGAATCAGCAAAGGACTCCAAAGATGTGAGCAGGAAGTCCCAAGCGATGGTGAGAAATGGTAGAGACAAGGAAGCAACTGATATTGAAACCCTCACTCGCTTGGTCAAGAACTTGACTACGGAAGTATCTGAGCTCAAACAATAGAAAACAAACACATTTGTAAGCAACCATCCACCCAAGTCGAGACAGGCAAGCATCTCATCAAGCAGCAACCGACCCACTCCAAAAACTACGTAGAGCTCTATCTTCTAAGTTGAATAGTGTTCAGATCCTAAATTATGTTCATACCATGAAGAACATCACCCCAAGAACTCTTGTTCAAACTAGAAGTGAGTCGCAAACTCTATATGCAGTCATACTTTCGACTCAGAAAATAGTATGCAGGAGTAGTTGGAAGACATTGATGATGGTGAAGAGGTTTCACTTGATGAACCATCAAGTTTTTAGCATGTGGTGAACACATATCAGTGCTCACAAGAAAGGTCAAAGATGAACATTGAGAAACATCCCCAAAATAAAAATGACTGATACAATCTTAGGAGTAAAGGGGCTCCCCTCACACTTGGGGAAGCACAAGAAAAGATGAGACTGTTTTTGAGGAAGGCTGATCCACTAGCTACCCCAAGGCAGAAAACATAGAACAATTCTGTGAAGACAGTGACGAACGAAAGTACGTCCATGAGTAGCAAGCTACAAAACACTCCAATGGATGACATGAACATATGTTTTACCCCGGACACCTTGGTGAGTCTACCACCTCTGGAATACAACATTGTAGATGACATGAACAAAAATTGAGTGAACATCATTTTTTTCGAGCTAGCCAAGATCCAGAGTCAGCAAGACATCCTGCTGCGCACATTGGGATGGACAACAACAAACAACGCAACCTCTACCAAAAAGGGAGAAAGCACACCTCTTGGATCACTTTCCACTGTGATCAACACACTCTGAATGGAAGAAGTAGTCTCAGGTTGCCCTCCATTCCTACTATCATTCAAAAATTTTAACTGCAATGTCCACAACTGCTTGGTTGATTCCTTCGCGATAGTCAACATCATGCTGCTCTTCATTCCGAAAAAGATCAATGCGCAATGGAGCAAGACATCCATGCGAATCATATAACCTAATAGAACATCAGTGCCAACCATTGGTGAACTATGAGACATGATCATCTAATTATATCATGACGGTCGAGTCCAGCAATGCATCAACATAGTGCTTGTCGACATACCAGAACCATACGGTCTACTACTTAGCAAAGACTAGTCAAACAAGCTAGACGGATACTTTGCTACAGATAGGTCTCACATGTGGCTTCTGTACAAGGGAAAATGAAACCAGATCTAGGTGTTTTCTGAGAGGTATATGAAACATAATGTCACTCCCCTTAACAGCGAGAATGAACCATTAGCCTTCACAGAACTCATGTTTGGAAACTTCCTCCTTGAAAAAACATTGGAGTGTTATCCCACGTGGCCAGCTCCAACCCCACTAGACATGCAATTGGGACTCCTTCCTTGCCCAAATGATGGTAATGAAACTTGTACAATACATTGTACCAATGGTAGTGGTAGTAGCAGCAACAGTAGTAGTAGTAGTACTAGCACATCAAGTGGTCCATGTACAGGAAAGTTATGGACCATTTACTTTGATGGATCAAAGACACGAGACGGTTCAAGTGCTAGATGTGTCTTGATCAACCCTTACAATAGGAAGCATTTGGTTTCAAGTCGCTTGGATTTCGAGTGCATGAAAAGCATTTCTAAGTATGAAGCATTCATGTTAGGCTTGCAGAAGTCCATCAGCCTCAACATGGTCACGCTTAAAGTGGTAGGTGCTTCAAAGATAATGGTATGGCAGGTATGTAACACCATTCACTGTTTTTCACCACATCTCAAAAGTTACCAGCAATAGATATGGTGACTAATATCAAACTTCCAAGAATTTAACATCATTTTTGTACCACATATGCATAATGCAACTACCAATGCTCTGGCAAATGCAGCTTTGAGAATGTCATTGATTAGGGATAGATTTACTATTGAAATTTTGTAATTACCATTTATCCCGGATAACTTAACTAATTTACACGTGTTTAATGATGATCAATAGATACTGCATTTCATGGCCTATGTTGACATCTTCAAATATGCAGTCATAGATGATGACGAGCACGAGCGCTCTCTACAAACAAAAGTTGTTGACAAGAAAGTCCACCTTATCATAAAAAATGTGGCAACATTCGAAAAGATTTATGATTTGCAAGAACATTTTCAGGGGACAAGGAACAACAAGACCCACATTTCCACCATGAGGCATGAATTGATAAACATAGGAACAAAACAAGATCCAAAGTTTGTCAACCTTGGTACATGTTCTACACAGCAAGAGCGACAAGCCTTTCTCCGGTTGTTCAAACAGTACCGAGATGTATTCGCATAGACGTATGATGATCTAAAAACTTGAGACGCGCGGATCATCCAACACATCATCTTGATCAAAGAAACGGTCAAGCCATATCAACAAAAGCTGAGGAAAGTACATCTATCACTTGAACCCCTCATACAAAAAGAGCTCACTAAGATTTTGGATGCACGAATCATATAAAAAGTTCATCATTCCACACGGATTTCAAATCTTGTTCTTGTACGTAAGAAGTCCAGGGAAATCCACTTGTGTGTCGATTTCCGAAATGTAAACTATGCCTCAGACAAAGAAAATGACCCTGTGTTGTATATGGACCAAATTTTGCAAATAGTATCTAGGGCACAATTTCTTTCTCTCCTTGATGATTTCTCAGGATACAACCAGGTTCTGGTAGCAGAACCTGAGAGACTTAAAACCACTTTTCGTACTAGGTGGGGTACATTCGCTTACAAACAAATGCCATTTGGACTTGTGAATATAGGTGCAACCTTATAACTCACCATGGACATCGCTTTTCATGGACTCATCAGATAGAGAGTAGTGGTATACCTCGATGATGTGACAGTGTTCTCAAAAAGACATGAAGATCACATACGCAATCTGAAGAAAAATTTTGAGCGATGTCGGAGATACGAGATTTCCTTGAATCCCAAAAAGAGTGTTTTTGTAGTGTCTGAGGGGAACCTTCTTGGATACATTGTCGTCAAAAGCAAGATCAAGGTGGATCTGGATAGGGTCGAGGCTATTACATAGATCCTCAACCAGTAAATAAGAAAGCCATGCAGTCCTTCTTGGGAAAGATAAACTTCCTCCGGAAGTTCATCTCGAATTATGCGTAGATATTTAACCCCATGCAAGACATGATCAAGAAAGATGCAATCTACAGCTGGGGAAAGAGGCAAAAGTACACATTCACCCAGATCAAGCAAGCCATTGCAAAAGTTCCTGCACTCTACAACCTAGACTTCAAGAAGGATTTATTTCTATACCTTCACCTCTGATAATTTGTTAGTTTTAGTACTCACTCAGGGGGATGATATGAATGATGAATGCCTAATCTCCTTCATGAGCGCAAGCATGCAAGGACCAGAACTCAACTACCCTGCCATTGAAAAGAAATCCTATGCAGTCTACAAGGTGGTGAAACACTTTAGGCCCTACTTGTTGAAGAACCACTGCATAATATTCGTCCCTCACCCAACAGTTCGCACATTGCTTGTACAACAAGAATTGGGTGAATGATGTGTGAAATGGATGATAGGATTGCAAGAGTATGATCTTGAAATCAATATGGTTCACATGATCAAAGGACATGGGCTTTGCAGACTTGTAGCTAAAGCAGTGCATGCACTGAAGAGTGAAGAAGAGCTCGCCAACTAGGAGAAGGAAATTGATATGTATGATATAAGGCGAGCCACATCCACTGAATACAAAAACTCTTGGTATGTATATGTGCTCCAGTACCTTGAGCATGGAACCGTACCATCTCAATTGTCCATCAGACAGAAGAGGGAATTACCCCTTAAAGCTTTAGCATATCAATCAGTCCATAGATTGCTTTACATGAAGCATAGTAATGCTGGTTTTCTTAGGTGCTTGGAGGCACATGAATCAGAGAAGGTAATTCAAGATTTTCATGATGGATTTGTCGGGGGTCACTTTGTGGGAAATGCCACTGTGCACAAAGTTATGTGAGTCGGTTTCTACTGACCCACATTATTCAAGGATGCACATGCTTATGCCCGCAAGTGCCTAATCTGTCAGCGATGCACTGATAAAACATGAAGATCAATAGCCTCACTGCACCTTGTTGTAGTTACTAAACCATTCCAATAATGGGGCTTGGACGTCATTGGGGAAATATTCCCACATTCGTTAAAGAAACATTGCTACATTCTAATAGCAATTGATTACTTCACGCAGTGGACAGAAGCAGTTTTTCTCAAATAAGTGAATGAACAGGAGGTCATCATCTTCCTCCAGCAGAACATCATCTCATGCTTCGGCATTCTAATATCACTTGTTTTTTACAATGCAACTTACTTTTTGTCTTTGAAACTCTATGACTTTGCGTCACAAAATGGTATTGTGCTAAAGAATTCATCTAACTATTACCCGCAAGGAAATGGTCTCATAGAGTCCACGAATAACAACCTCATCTGTATAATCAAGAAGACTATTTTCTCTGAGCAACACAACTGGCATACCATCCTGATGAATGCATTATGGGTTGACCATGTAATAGCCAAGCCTTATTTGAATACATTGCAATACTTCCTGGTCTATGGAAAAGAATTCATCCTTCCACCAAATATCTACTTGCTTGCTCTTCATCTTTCCCAAGAATCCCAAGGCAAGCCTTGCCAACTAGTTCAACGTAGGATGGATGCTCTCCATAAGCTTCAGGAAGAAAGGATGAAAGAAAAAGAAAAAATTACACTGCACCAGAACCATATCAAGAGATGGTTTGATAAGAAGTTTGTAGGGAAAGCTAACTTCGATGTTGGTGACTTAGTTCTGAAATGGGATAAGCCCCATGAAGACAAGGGCAAACATATGAAGTTCCAGTCCCTATGGATTGGTCCATACATAGTCCATGAGAAGCTTGGCCCACACACGTATTGTTTGCAATCACTTGACGGAGGATTGACAGCTTTCCTGTCAACAACAAAGATCTCAAGCATTATTTCCAATAAGCTGGGCCACCCACCATGTTGTGTACACAGTCTGCTTATTGCTTGTTGTTCTCATCTTGTTTTCTTTGCTTACTATATTGTTTTTACTTTGTTTGTTTTGCTTACTATTTTTGTCTATGTTTGTTTTGTTTGCTTGATATATTACTATTTTCATTTCCAGAAATAAGTGAAGCCAACTACTACGTTCTGGCTTTTGAATAGAGCATGTGGCTGAAATATGAAGAGAATTGTGACACTACAGCACTTGGCTAATCTTGTGTTCGTCTTATCTATGCATGGTTATAACCTTTGACCGATGAAGTCTTGACAGAAAATACGAACTGTCTACAGGGGAATTTTTGGTCCAACCATGAACCTGTGTTCACATTGGGAAGCCCCATGCCTATACTAAGCCTTCTGCTCTATGTGTTCAAGCTAGTCCAACTAGTAGAAACGGAGAAGGGGAAAATCTAAATGAGCAAACCTATCTCGTAGGTCTTACATGATTCTCTGAAGGAACAGCCTCTTCTTCTACCAATAAGTTGGGATCCCTCTTCCACCCCAAAAATAAATAAGTGCTTATGCATAGTCATCTTGAAAAAAATACAAAGTCGAAAGAAGAGAAAAGATTCTTGCGTAGAAAGGTGAACCATGCAACTCCATTGAGGTACTGACCAGGCTCACTAGAAGTGGAACAATGTGTTTTTCTTGCATGACTCCACCAGGGTATTTTCTAGGCCTACTGGCAGTGGAGCAACACTACAGGTGAAAACTTATACTTTGAAAATCTTCAACTCACAAGATAAGCTACCCTTCATGAATTTGAAACACTGTGATCAAGCTAAAATTTTGATTGTGCCTGACTAAGTTTGAAAAAGGTGAACCATGTATGTCCATGGGGTAAATGGGGAAGCCAAAGTAATCCACATAGTGATTCAATACTCCCTAAATTACCAAGGCCTAGTTCTATCAGCAAACCAAAATAGAGAAGTTGGAATTCTACTAGTGTGTCACCAAGTGTTGTAGCAGCTATAACCACCCTCCAAAATTTTAGCCTGCACCCGATTTTGGAGCCTCCCTTGAGAGTTTCACTTGGTTATTGCATACACGTAGGTTCAATCCATGAGCTCACGTGCATCTTCACATTCTCCTTGATTTTTAATTCACCAAGTCTTGCATGTTGATATCAAAGTCATGCTTGCGACCATGTTATGGTTATGCTCAAGGTCTTCGCTTTGTGTGTACTTGTTGTGTTCGCTATGAAAACATCTGTCGCACTCACACATAGAGTCACATTCATCGCCGTGTAAGTGTGTGAATGAGTTGTCTTATTGTCGAGTCATGCAAGTGTGTGTTGCAAGATCACATATGAATATTTCACTCATTCACACAGTGATTTTGCTGAAGTTATGACGACCAGACTCCCCCTCTGACAACCAGACCATCACCCCATCATTGACTCGATCGAATGTCACCTAAAATAGTGCAGGAGCTCCAAGAAACTCATTTCAAGTTGTGCTACCTACAAGCAAATCAATCAATATCCATGTTGGTCAACCAGAGAGTTTGACCTGGCAGCCACCCATGGGCTGAATCCCCTGAAATATTGCATATAGGCTGCAAGCATTGCCCGCTCTGTTGACTAAGAAAATTGCATAGATATGCTAGAGAGACACCTAGTGCCCGTCCCTTTCTCTCTCAAGAAATTGCACAATTTTTCCAGCTATCCCTCCCAACAGTCGACCAACTGCTCATCCAAAAAATTGTGTAGTTTTCATGAGCAGGCCCTCTACTGCCCAATAGTTTGCTCAACTTAGACATTGTGTAGAGATAATCAACAGGATGGCCTCCCAGCATTAGTGCAATTTCTCTCACTAGAAACTCCCAACAACAAACTGCCAGTTCCCTCCAGGAATTGCATAGTTTCTGCTACCAAGCTCTCGGTAGTTGATTGCCATTTCCCCTCAGGAATTGCATAGTTTCTGCTACCAGTGACCTAGCAGCTAGCTGCCAGATCCCCCCAAGAATTGAATACTTTTTGTGACGAAGCTCCTAGCCAGTTCCTCCAAAAAATTGCGCAACGTTTGTATGTCAAGCCTCCCTATATCCTGGCCCGTTCCTCCAAAAGATTATGAAGTTTTTTCTGCCAAGCCTCACTGCTAACTCATTCCAGAAATTGCACAGATTTTTCCTTCCTAGCATTCCTACAGCATAGATTGTTCCCCACAAAAACTGCATAGTTTTGTCCTCTAGCTAGGCTAGACCTCGCGTGAAAGTCATTGTTGATCCAGATTTCCCATCTCCACCACCTAGTGATTCTTGTGCATTTTTCATCAGCAACACCCAGAGCCTCCATCCTGCCTCACAACCTTGTTGCTTCTCCTAGTCACCTGCATCTGAAATGATCATGTTTCATGGTAGATTAGGAGGTTTTTGGATTTGATGTCATCTCGTCTTGAGTGATTGCAGGAACATGTACACAAACAAACATGGTGCGATGATGAACGAGATGAATGAAGGGGACCACATGCAAAAGGTCAGGTTCACCAATGGATGAACAAATGATTCATGCAAAGATGTGTTCATAGACGGACGGATGAGAAAACATGCAAGATGTGCTCATGGGTGGATGAATGAATGAATGAACATGCACCTTTCAAAAATAGACAAACCTATCAAACCTTCCAACATACAAGCAAGGAGCAATGTGCAAAAGCAACATCAAGTGAACCAACGACCATCAAAGACTCTATCCATTTTTCCATTTAGAGGTGAAGCTGTGACACACCATGAGGACATCCACCACCCAACATCACTTTGGCTCAACATGCACACCAATAGCAACACGAATGTACCATCAATGTCATGCCAAGTCATGTCATCCACATCTCTACTATGGGCCATACTATCTATCAATGTAATGTAATGTGGAAGCCCAAGATATCCACTTCTTGTACAAAGAGTCATATAAAGTCAAAAAGTCATGGAAGTCAAACAATCATGAGGGTAGTCGAACATCCACAAGGGTTAGTTTCACCCTTGGCTATAAATACCCCTTCATTTATACATGCAAAGGAATTTTCACCTCAAATCCTCCCACATATCCAAGAGAGTCTGTAATATTTTCTTTGAGGAGTAAGTAGTGGCTCCAACACCTGTCACACGGGTTTAGTTATGTATGGTGTAATGATGTGTCTTGGAACTTTCACTTAATTCAGAAGCCTGCTAATAGGCCAACACGTTTTCACACATGTATTGTAACTATTGTAAGACTAATTTTTAACAATTGTGATGCATGTTTCTTTAACCTGTGTTTCACATTTGAACTATTTCACTTGTTGTAATATATAATCTATTAATGAAATGTGTTGTACATGTTGTTAACATTGTCTCACCCATGTAGACTACTTTCCCGGACATCAGACATACCTTTCACATAAAAATTGTTGTAAAAAAATATTGCACTCCTGTGGACTAATCCACTGAGTGTTATACATGTTAACTTCCCTTGTGTGTTGTGACTTCCGCATCCGTGTGGACTGCTCCACTAGAAGCTATGCACATCCTGTTGTGTTGATTGTTCCTAGCAGAGTGGGGACTTCTCCCAACCAATTTGGGACTCACTCTCACCCTCTTCCTCTATAGTGAAAGAACAATTGACACAAGTGACACTTACACTGACCAAGCACATAGACCTCACTTCTCGAAGACAAAGCATATCACTCTCCTGTGCTGATATGCAAGAGTTGAGGAAAATCCTTAAGATAATGGAAACCGAGCCATCATACCGAATGGGACTCCCACACCAAACGGTGTGAGGTCTAATTGGGACTTCACACTAGGGTGATCGCCTAAATGTTTTCAGGTCCAAAACTATTAACAGAACCCCAACACGAACCTGCGGTAGATGTTGGCATGACCTAGAAAGTTGCAAAGCTCTTTTAGAGTGGTTTGTGCTGACCAAAACTAAATGACTTCTATCTTGGATGGGTCCACATTCACACTCATTTTATCAATGTTGTACCCCAAATATTGAACTTGGGTCATACCAAAATTTCATTTCTCGAAAATGGCACACAAGTTGTGTTGCCGCAAGGTTTGTGGTGGAAATACTGAGACGGGGGGTGTAAATCAATATTCGTTAGTAATTAACACTTTTAAATATTTTTAGAGCATTAATTAATCTTCAATTATTATTAATGTTTATGCAGTAATAATAGTAAATAAAATAACATAGTAGGCACAAGAATTTTAGGTGGAAAACCCCCTCTGGTCAAAAACCACCAAACGCTTTTCTAATAAATTCTTTAATCTTCAGCCCCAACTGAAATGAAAGCACCAACTTCCTAGAATTCTAGAAAATCATTCTTCTCCAGCTCCCACTGGAAGGGTGCCCCAACACCCTAGTTTCTTCATTAATCAACTGACTAGATGCCCCAACACCGTAGAGAGCCACAACTCGCCCTAGCACTACCCTACCACCCTCAAATGTCTACAGGTCCCAACCTATAGGTGACTTCATACACCTTCCTAGCACCTCCCTGCCACCCTATAATGACTGAAATAAGACACGACTGTGGATTCCCAAACCAGGGACAACAATCCAAGATACAATAAGGTGTACAATTATTTTCGTGTACTTGACCAAATACCCAATCACTCTATGACCTGCAACCCAACCATGACATCATCCCAATAGTGGCTCCTATACCTCCCAACACTACCTCTTAGACTCTAGGCATAATGACTCTTTTAAAAATGACTCTTTTACAATATTTACAATGACAACTCTTTTACAAATGACCCTTTTACAACTGTACAATGATGACTCTTTTATAAACGACTTTTTTACAACTTTACAATGATGACTCTTGGCCTTAACAATACTTCACAATATTTCGATGGATGGCATGTCTTCAAAGGTGTCCTACTACAATGATTCCTTTGATTTAATACTTCTGATCTTGAATTCTTACTTGATGTTGTACTTGAATCTTCTTCTACCTGCATGCAAAATTTTCCCGATGAAACCAATCCCAAAAAAAAACAAAATACCCTTCAACTTACCTCTTCCTCCAAAACACATGTAAGTACATAATAATGAATAAAAACAAATTAAAATTACAATGCCTACCTGAAGTGTGCTTGTCACTTTAGTTGTTGAATTGTTTCAATAGTAGACAAAGACTCCCACTCTTGATATATGCCTGGACTCTATGCAATAATATATCCAAAACTAACCTAAAGATATATACAATAAAAATTGATGACATACCCTAGACTTGTGATGGACCAAGTTCTAAGTACAACAATAGAGACCATTATATCAACTATGAAAAGACAAGTATCATGAACTTAAAACATCATATAGATTTAGCAGAATTGGTGTAGCATCAAGAATATGTAGCATCAAATGTGTAGTATCAAGAATAGGACATAAAAAATGTGGTATCAAAACTAACTGTGACATATAGAGATATAGAGATATAACCGAGACCCTGTATATACTTACGTTGTCTTGCAAAAACATATGTCAGAGATGATACTCAAAATTAAAATGCGAACACTAATCATACATACCTTTCTATATGAGACTTACCCTTGACTGTTGATGTGTGGTTACTACTGCACTAATCCTTGAATGCATGATTTTTCTTTCCTTCTAGGATCTCGATATTGAATTTGTTGTATCTATGTAAGTTCAGATATCCAAGATATGAAATTTAATCCCATGGTAGCCCTCTAAGTCCTCTTTTCAACCCCATAGGTCTGATCAAGATTGTATTCTTCAAGGAAGAGTTATGCCCAATCTCCCATAATGACCAGATTAGATACTGGTTCAGTGGAGAAAACTTGTACGAAGTGCCATGTGTCACTGTTGTGACCTTCGGCCCTAAACATGATACCCAAAAAAATAAAGGTTGTTCTATTTATGTCAATATCTAAGAAATTTTAATCCAATGATCATATATAAAATTATGACGATTTTACCAACATCACCTGTTTGACATGGAATTCGGGAGCTTTCACAAACTCTAACTTCCTCAGATCATATATCCGAAAATATAACGAACCAAGATTTGAAATTCAGTTAAGAGGTTCATAAATATTTTGGCTCAAATGGGGTTTAATTTAAGCATCTGAAGATTCACATAAATATTTTTATAGTGAAAATGCCATGATGAGCTATTTGAAACCACAATATCCCTATAGAAGGAGGATATGAGGGTCACTATTTATACGAATTTCTTGAGTTGAGAGGGTTCTCAACAAGTGAACGTTGGAGGGATCTTAGGAACATTTTAGTATTATTATTAATTATTGACTATTCAATAACCACAACCAATTATGAGTGGCATGCCACAACCCTATAGGGTTTTAGCTCACTAACTGGGGTTACTAGCTCCAAACACGAATATCTCTCTAACCGTGAATAATTATGTGGTGTGCCATATATCAACGGAAACATCTTGATGAATAGAGTGAATATAGAAGATCCTTGACTCAAAATAGAGTAATTTTTGAGGTCAAAATTCCCATGTAAGATTGGGGCAACCCCTGGTGTTGCTTGGGTTGACATCAATGACAACCAATGATCAACAATATCCCGCTTTGTCATTGGTGGAAACACAAGTACTCCCCCGACGATCATGACACCTCTTCCTACTGCCTTCTCTCCCCCTTTGTTATCAATGGCAAAGGGTAACTCCCCCTGACAAACTATCATCCTGTGGACCTATACACACTTGCACTCCCCCTTTCTACTTAGTTAGATAAGAGAAAGATTCTAGTGAGAACTTTGGCGAATCCGAAGATTTTGGCAAAGATTATCAAATGCTTCACAAGGTAATGGTTTGGTAAAGATGTCAGAAATTTGTTCCTTTCTGCCAACATATTCAAGCTTGATATTATTTTTAGCAACTTGACCTTGAACAAAATGATATTTGATCAGAATGTGCTTTGTTTTGGAATGAATCATAGGAGTTTTGGAAATACTAATGGCACTAGTGTTATTGAAGAATAGGGGAATAGGCTCATCAAAATTAATTTAAAGATGTTGCAAGGCTTTCTTCGTCCAAAGATATTGAGTACAAGAAGCTACTGCCGTGATGTATTCTACTTTTGCTGTGGATAACGAGATTGAGCACTACATTTTACTTAACCATGAGACAAGGCAACCACTTAATGGTAGAACGTTGGTTCACTCGTACTCTTATGATCATCAACACTTCCTACCCAATTTGGATCTGTATAAGATAGGATGACCAAGTCATTTCCTTTGGGATACCAGAGACAATATTCTGTTGTGCCCTTAAGATATCGAAGAATTCTTTTGATGGAAATGATATGAGATTCTTCTGGTGTTGCTTCGAATCATGCTACTTGTACAACTACTTGCATCGCATATGGCTAGGAGACCATCACATATAGGAGACTACAATTCATGGATCTATACAACCTTTGGTCCACATCCGTTGACGGATCTTCTTGTAACCTATTACCATGGGGGTAAGGATAGGCTTTCAATCTTCCATCTTGAATTTCTTGAGCATTTCCTTGATGTACTTTATTTGATATATGAATATTCCTATATGCTGCTTACATATCTCGATAATCGTTAGATTGTCTTGATCCACTTTGACATAGAGGTTGCTTGCCAACGCTTCCTTTATTGAATCTGATCTAGGTAGATATTGGTGGCCACCCACCTATTCCACTTGGACCCTCACCATTATTCTTTCAGTTTTATTTTATTTTATTTTATTTATTTATTTATTATTTATTATTTAACTTATTATTACTTATTTATTTTTTAATTAATTAATTTATTTTATTTAATTTTATTTTAATTTTTTTTTTTTTTTTTACACTTTCCTTAATTGTAGCACAATTTACTATTTTTGTCAGTTTTTCAAATCCTGAACTTCTGGAACCATTTTGAGGCCTAAACTAATTTTCTTTTTGGTGAAATGGCTCTAGTGATTTCAATTGAAATCACATTATTAGTTGTAGTCCTCGGAGATATCTTTCCAATGAGCTATCGTACACATTAAACAGAGATAATATGACCAAGTCACGACCCCGAGAGGTTGGCTGCCCAACTAACTCCAATGGGTCCCATAAACTCTTGGTGTTACATCTCCTCAGGTTAGGATTTTGGTTGTTTAAGGTTTTCTCTTATTGTTCAATAATAAAAATGTCCTTGAGCCTTAGTTAACTTAGTTCAAAGGCATGTAGCCACCACATCGCTTCTTAGAGATAAGCTACCATTGCCTGAGCTAGTCTTATTTCCATTCTGTTTGTAAGCATATTTCAATATTTGATATTAATGAAATGAAGTGTTATTTCTACTGCATCTCTATATTTATGGTTATATTTGTAATTTGTTATGTTCATGTTTAAATCCGGATCAATGGTATCAGAGTGGTCTTCACTTTCTCTATTTTTCTTTGTATGTCCCCAACGAGGTTGGGATATAAGGAGTTAGGGCTCGATCTGGTTGAACCTTTGCAAGATCAGCCTCACAAACCCCGACGACTACCCATGGAGGAAAAAAATAAAGATGAAGGAGTAGGAAATCCTATCAAAATATTTCTTGAGGAGGCACTTTGCCCAGATCCTTCAACGATTTCCCACCAACAATGCATCTACATCCAGCAACCACTTTGGAGGCTCCACACCTTTTAGGGTACAGGTAAAATTTAACATTCACATATTTGAGGGCCAAATAGATGAAGACGCCATAGATAAATGGTTAAATATACTAGAAGGATATTTTTATGTTCATGATTTTTCTAGTTGGGAAAAGATTACTTTTTCTGTTCTCAAAGCTACCCCCCACGTCAAGGACTAGTGGGAAACCTACTGTGAGTAGAAGGATGAAAGTACAACCTCACTGTTTTCAGCTGCTCCCACTTGGAATTCATTTTGGGACACCATCAAGGAGTAGTAATATCCTATCAGGAGCTATGTGGACAAATACATAAAGTGGATTACGCTGCGGCAAGGAAGGGACCAAGATGTGCGAGAGTTTACCAATGTTTTTCATACCCTTCACACGAAGATGGGTATCAAGGATTTTGAGAAACATTTGGTAATAAAGTACCATAGCTACCTACATAGATACATCCAAGATGAGATGGAGTTCCTGAACATCTCCTCACTCGGCATGGCATACCAATATGCCCTCAAGATCGAGCAAAAGTTTAAACAAAAGAAGCGATGCTTTGGATCTACAAATCTGAAGCAAGAGAAAGGTGCCCCAAAACCACAGAACAAAGGACAAAGCCAAGGTGGGATGGCCCAGGACAACCCACCAAAGTAACAAGCAAAGGACAACACTGTGAATCTTAAGAAGGACATAGAAAAGTTGTGTGAGTTCCATAAGAGCTCCTCTCACAACACACGTGAGTGTTAGGTCCATCAGTAACTAGTGGTTGAGCTAAAGGCTTCGGAATCAGATGCATGTTCCGAGTCTAATTCAGAACCTGACAAGGGGAATGACAAGGGAAGGCAGATTATCAATGTAGAGCCCAACTCCAATGTTTCCACCAAGAAGATCCATAAGGAGGAACCCAAATATGCAGAGGAGGAGGAGTGTCTCTTCCACTCCTAGATGTGGGTAAAGGCTTCCCCACTACAGTTCAATGTCAATAGTGGGAGCCAAGAGAACCTCATTGCAACAGAGGTCATGAAGTGGTTGGGCTTACCAACCACAACACACTCACAGTCGTACACCATCGGGTGGCTTTACCAAGGAAAGTATCTTTTTGTGAGCCAATAATGTTTCCTTCCATACATCATCAAGCCCTTCATAGACGAGGCATGTTTGTGATGTATTATTAGGAAAACCATACTGATGGAAGCAACATGTTATGTATGAGTCAAGGCCTCATGCTGTTATTGTTACCTTGGTAAATAAGTTGTATAAGATACCAGTGGTAGCACCGCCTACCGCCATCTCTCTGGTTACTACAAAACAATGTAGTAAACTCATTTCCAAAACTAGGAAAAAAAATTTCCTGATGATACGCCCTCAGGGAAAGAAGAAGATGGTAGCGATGACCTCTAGACAAGGCCCCTCTGCATGTTGTCTTAGTGGTTCCTAACCCAGGTTCAAAATTAGTTGCGCCAAGAAAAAGCCTATACTACTGCCCATTTCGGCATCAATCCACATAGCGCGGACTGAAGTCTCACCCGAAGCAGTATGGGGGGGATGCTGGAACCAAGTTTCCGCATCTAGAGATCAGTGTGATGTCCTTTTATGACCTAGATCTACCTTTGCACAGATCTCTAAGCTCTTAAGGCTTAGTGCCGTAATTTCCCTCAATTGGCCCCCAGACCTCGCGAATGTCTACGACTAGCTTTTGAGGACCCTGAATAGGAAAATTAGCTACTTATGCACACCTTAGATTATTATTAGATCAATATGTGCTTAGATCTACCCAATGTTCAATAAACCTAAAAAAAAGTCTTATGATATTTGTGTAATCACTTAACATTAATTGCATTCAGTTAATAAGATGGATCCAGTAAATTCACACATTAATACATCATTATTTCATAAGGACATTATTCATTACAACATATATCGTAATCATAAATAACAAAAGTATAGAGATAAAACACATGAATTTCTGCAACAACCTTCTTTATTGATCTTCAGTATAATTTTATAGACTCAACACTTCCCTTCGCACTCAACTGCAGGGGTCCGTGCACTCAACTGTGTACACTACTCTAGGCCTCTGCACACTCAGCTACAGAGCCTTTTCCCCTTATAAGACTTACCTCCCTGCGCTAACTCTCTAGAGTCCTTCCATTGTACCCATAGACAAAAAACTTAGATCTACCTTAAACTCTCTAAGACACACCTATTTATACAATGAACTGAATCAAATTTACATAAATGAGGGTAAAAACTATTTTTGACTTATAACTAACTATGTGCTCCACATCCATAATTCGCAGAGACTTTACATCTTTTTATAATACTTTACATCAAAACTTGGGCTTTTGCCCCAAAATTGACCCAGGGGACCCCATCCAAACAAGCCCCCAACACAAAGGTCGTGACTCATCCTTGAGTCACTCAGTTGGTGTAGTGATCTTGCTATAAATATCCCCTAGCTCCACCTACACAACTGCTACTTCAGTTGCGCTCTGCATGGCTGCCTGCTTCACTTTCTCGACCAACTTCTTTGTAGCTGGTCCTTCAGCGACCAGCTTAATCTTTTGCTGTGTGAGATAAAAAAATTTTGGCTTCTCCTGAATGTTGGTTGAGACTTCGTAGGCTTCATCCAACCAAGGACCCAACCGTGCCTTAAGTACTGCCTCTTTTTTCTATGCTGCTCCCCCTCCTGTAACTTGGTGAGGCATTGCACTGTAGCAATGGAGCGCATCATTGCCCTAACCTCATCGTACTGTTGCTGGAGCTCGCGGATCTCTGTACTCAATATATACATGTTGGGATCTTCTTGCAGGGTCATCACCACTTCCATGGCCTATTCAAACAAATTTGTGTAGTCAACGACCACGACATCCATAATAGCTATCCCTTCCTTGATGGTAGCTCCACATTGTTCCCTGACCCGAGGTAGAGTCGAAAGTTGTGACTTGAGTTCCAACTCCATGATTTTCATATTGAGCTCAAATTGAACTCTGGCTACCTCTACCTTTGCATCGTGGATGCCCACAACTAGCTTCTGGATCTTGGCCTCTAGTTGTGCATCCTCAAGTATGTGCAACTTCAACACTGTTATGCACACCTCTGCAACTGTGACTGCCAACTAGGTGTTCTGTACCTAGATCATATCTCTTTCTTTGAGGGCCTATGTCTTCTCGGTGAAAAATTTCTCATTGTTCACCCAGTACTTTCTTATTAAACTGAGAGTGTGTTGCTCCTGTTGATCCAGGTGGATCTTTAGATATAATGGCATGGAAAAGCTCAAAAATTCGAAGTGGTAGAAAAGTACGTATCTCGACATTAGATTGAAGTGATTGTTGCCATGATTCCAATGGTGTGAATGGCACTCCAATCCAAGTCTAGATGATGTAGTTATCACCAAAAGACTCTTGCTTTGTTCCTTTGGAAAATGAGGCATTTTCTCTCAAAAATGGGTTTTAAGCCTTATAAGGAAAATCACAATCAGAGGAGTCCAAGGGGTAGACCTAAGGTTGGGTGGAAGAATCCCCGATAAGTGACATACGATATCGGCGACTTAAGGTAGGCATCAACGATCAGAGGAGCAGAAGGCATCGACCTCGCCAATCTAATACGCAAGGTGCAATATCGGCGATCGGCGGATCTAAAGGAAAGGACCCTCGGGCCGTTATAAGTGCGATACACCGATGCGATCTACTGATAGTGATTAGTGGTCGGAGATCCCCCGCTACAATGGCCATGGACAATGTGATATGCTGAAAGCAATAAAGGGCTAGACCCGATGGGTTTATAGACCCAATTTTATATAATTTGAAGTCTAAGTAAAAGGATTTTGGTCAAGTTTTTCAATGTTTTTATGTATTATTGCTTTGAGTGGAAAAAGGCCATTTTGGGGGTTTTGTTGCACCCGTCGATCCTTCCATCTAAATGGCTTCTATTCTAAACAATTGACCCTTAATTTAAGCAGCAAATGTAGCAAAACAATGATTATAAAGCCCAACGAATGAAGAAAGTATGGGGAGAGAGGATTTTTGGCATGGAGTTCAAGGTAGAAGCAGTGCAGGAGAGGTGAAAGTGCATTTGGTATGAATTGGACAAATCTTATATGTTTTCAGTCCCTCTCGACACCACAGACGTAGTGTTGCTATCCATTTCTCCATCTGAGTTCTCCATTTCTCAGCCATTTCCCAGAAGGGGGTATAAGACTCCTTTTATGTAACTAATGATGGTATTCTCTTCTCTTCATGCCATTTAATGAATGAAGGCCTCCCCTTTGATCAAGCAGGGCCTGGAGACATAGTCCAAGTTGGACAAACTCTGCTATCAAGTCTTGTTGTCTTCTTTTCATGCTTTATGTTCTTCTTCTTTTTCTTTCATGTGCACATTAAATTTCTGTGGTTAAGCTGCAATTATCACATGTGATTTTTTTGTTACATCTATAAGAAAAATATCCCTGGATCAAGTGGTATCAAAGTAGGTCTTTTTAGATGTGAATTTCATGTTTGTATGCTAAAAAGAAATAGGCTCTCAAGAGGTGAAGGGGAACTAGAGCCTTTCGATCCCGAAGTAGGGTGTGCACATCAAAGGAGAGACATGGAAAAAGACAAGGCTTGTCTTGAAGAGGAAGTAAACTTCCATAGGACCTTCTATACAATGGAAGATCGTGTTGAGAAGTTGTTCTCAAGACTTGAAAAACTTGAAAGTGTAGAGAAAAGAACTCCAGAAGGATAAGGTTCAATACACGGAGATGATGGAGGGGATCCACCTCCTTCTCCTTCCACGAGTGAAAGTTCTTCTTTCTCTTGTTATCACTCAAGTTGTTCCCCAAAACTTGTGAGAAAAAGGAATACAGTTGAGGTAACCACTGACCAATCTTTTAGATGCAACTTCTAGCCAAACTGCATCCAGAGAGGGCTCTCTCTTTATAATTTAACTTTGTTTTTTGAAGTATTTTATGCTAGTTATGATGTGCAGGGTTTTGTTTTAAGTTTGTTTGGATGGTGATTTTAAATAGAGCTGGGATGCAAGTCTGAAACAGTTTATTCCATTGGGCAAATGGAGTCTATGAAGATGGACTGCTAAGTGTGTTTCTCTGATAAAGGGTAATACTACAGAGAAAGATAATCAATTCTGGAACAATATTGAAATCTAGAAATTGATGGAATGTAAGCCAGTGGGTGAAGGGCAGTCAAGAATCCTTCATCATGATGGCAGAGGGAAAGTGCATGAATATTATCAAGGAGCAATAAATAATTCCTTGGCAATTTTCAAAGTGAAAGAATTAGTGGAAACAAAAGCATCTAAGAATTCCTGTTTATCCTAATTCTGAAGAAAAAATAAATAACAATTGGGATTGAACACAGAGTGTATTTAAATAAGTTCTAGGCTATTCGTTTTCTCTATTACTAATATTATGAAACATATATGAAATTTGTAAACATAGAAAACAAAAAACACAGTTTAGAACAACTTATTGATCCATAGAAAGACAGAAGAATTTTGTAGCAGAGCCTAGAACATAAAATCCACATTCAGATGGTCCAGCAGCAGTGCACTTCAACAACCTTTGTATTAAAAAATCTTAGAGCTACAACGTGGTCCAAAGAGGAAAATCACCAACCCCAAATACATTTCTTGGGGAGGTATTTATACAAAAGAGAGTTATAAAATACCTTGTGGATAAGATATGAAGAAATAACTTCCTTCACCTACTCTAATAAGGGAATAAATGCAGAAATAAATGTAGGAGTAATTGTTGCTGTGTTGGATGCTTTAACTGATAAGATATTTTTGACTTTTTAATTCAAGAAGTCGGCTGGTAGCTGTGTCTTTATTTTGCATTCCTGTGTTGCTATCCCGATCCTTTCACCTGCTCTTGATTTCACTTTAACGCATCCTAGTCCCTGCTTGACCTCCTTCCTCTATTGTTCCCATCTTTATTATATTTGCCACGTGTTTTGTTATTTGACCAAATGCAGATAAAAAGAAAGATCCAAATTACCTTGGTAAGATTTCCAACATGCTCTGCCACCATTGGTCTGTTGGCAACTGATTTCTTTGTATTTTTACTAGTGTTTCATCAGCCTCAGTATACCTGTAGAAGTTGGGCTTGACTTCATAAAGATGATTTATTTCGTGTTCAATATAGAACAAATTTTCCAATTTGTCATATAAACTTTGTCTGGAGGGAGGTCCTGTGTCTTCTGAAGTGCTTGATGATGCTGTGATTTGGTTTGTAACATATGTGTTTACCCTGTGAGCATATTGTTGATGTGTTAAAAATCTTTGGTTGCTGGTTAGTAAACTAGGTAGACCCTTCTGCTGCAAGACTATAAAATTCTTTATGAAGGCATTAATCTCCATCTGCATTTCTTGGCACTTCCTTTCCAAAGTCTGTACAAAATTCCTCATTGTTAGCACCTTTTTCACTGTCAAAATGGTGCCTACTCTGTCCATGATCTCCAAGGCTGCTAGCTGTTCTTTAGTGTGAGTATTCAAAAAATGGATCAGTCTATTGGCCTGCTCAGGCATGTTTCCCAATGATGCCTTGGCCCTTTGAATTTTCACTTGGACCCTTTCTATAAATTCTATTTGTTCATGGATTGTTTGAATTGATTTCCATTGGTCAGTGATAGACTGGCCAATTTTGGTCCACAAAATCATTTTGATGTCTACTAGAGGTTTTTGCAAGGTGAGATCTTTTTCCAATGATTTCACCTTGTTCTCCAGGGCCTTTACCTCTCTGGTTTTCTCTACCACTGTTATATTTGATTTGTCATATCTTACCTCTACTTTGGCTAGTTTTTATTTTGCCTCTTTAAGCTCTGACATTTGGGCTTCTAGCTCTTTTACTGCTTGCATCATTTCTTCCATCCTCATGCTGGTCTCTGGCCCTATTGTTGCTGCTGTTGAAGCATCTGTGGCTGATGTACCTGTTGTTGATGTTGGCACAGTGGTAGGGATTGCTGCTGTGAGTGTGGGGGGAGCAGTGATAACTGTTGGAGCTGTTTCAGGTGGCTGGGAGGTTGACTCTCCCTGCTTGGCTTGCAATGCTTTCTCCAACTCTTGCTCTGTTTGAATTAGCCTTTGATTCATCCTCATCAACAAATCCATTACATCTTCTTCTGCTTTTTCTTGTGCAAGTTCTGTTGTTTGTGGATGCATGGTGACAGGCAGCTTCAATTGCTTCCTAAGTGCAGCAATATCTTCCTCCTTCTTCTTTATCAGTGCTTTGATGCCCTTGGCATCCTTGGGATCATGTCCCAGCTCAATAATTATCTCTTCTAGGGTCTTTATTCTGTTGTCTTTGGCTAAAGAAGATAACTTTTCCAAATCCAATTGGGAAAATGTATTACTTAATGACTCCTTCAATTGGTGGGCCAGCATTGCCTTGTTTGCCAATGTAGCATAAACCATTTCACTAGTTTGTTTGTGCAATTATATTTGGTCCATTGGGTGTATATCTTTGGCAAGGACCTCTAGATTGGTCCTTATGTAGTCAGCTACAGACTGTGGTTGCCGAACCTTAGGCTTAAAATGAGTTAATATCATTTTCTCCTCCTTAATGTCATATGCTGCCATTAATCTTTGATGTTTAGAGGGTGTCATTTTGAGAAATTGATCATAAAGCTGAATTCTCAATGACTCATTTTGGGCCTTAATCTCCATGAATGTTTGTTTAATATCAGATCGTTTCTTACTTTGCGACCTTGAGGAGGAAACTTCCATACCATGCTGCCTCTCCATTTCTTGCTTGTGAGAGTTGGTGGATGTCTGCTGGCTAATGGCCCTCTCTCCTCTTGTGCTTTCTTTGATTTGTTCAACAATTTTCTCTTCAGGTAGAGGATCTACCCTTTGATTTTTGGCCTCTGGCTATTTTCTCCACTTACAGGTGTGGTCTCTTCTCTGTCTCTTTTCTTAGTTCTTTCCTCATTAAGAGGAGTTTGTAGTGCTGGTACTTCTGGTGCCTCTATCTGTAGTGAAGGGGCTTTCCCTTGACTGTGTTCCTTTGAGGTAGTTGGCTGGCCTGCCATTGTTTCTTGATTTGTAACTACTATCTCCTTGCCCTTTATTGTCCATGCTGTTGGTGTAGTCCTTTCTTGGGCAGCTTGTTGTGAAGTTGCAACAGTTGATGTGCCTTCTCCGGTTTGCTATGGTACTTGGAATTGCACCTGCCCAAAAGAATGTAAGTCAAGAGTTTTTTTTCCAGATTTTTCATAGTTTGTTCCATTTTCTCTTCCTCGGTGAACTGTTCAACTAGTGTGCCCTCCACCCACTCATCTTGGTTGGAAAATTGCTCTATTTTAGGGATGCTGCAATGTTCATAGGGTTCCAACCTATATTTTATCCTTCTTGCATTGATAAATCCATTTGGGTCATAGGGTACCCACCAAAAGCTTCTTTTTAGTCTGAGTGTTTGACCCAATATTTCATCAGCGTCCTTCCATCCTTCCTTTTTTTTCATGTCATAGGGGCCTAACTGGTCTCTCAGTTTCAACTGAGCCTTTTTCTTTGTGCTATGGAAATGAGTCAAATCAAAATTGATAAATTGCTTGAAATATTCCAAGGAAAACAGTCTCATTGGCACATATCTTGGCAGCCTGTAGGGGCATAGCTCACATCCATATATCCTCATAACAGTGTGATTCTAGTAAAAGTACTAGTCACCTATTTTATAGTTTTTGGAGAGCTATAATATCTTTTGCATATCATATGACAGTCTAGGAGGAGGAGTTCTCATCATGAGAGAAGAGAATGGGTATACAAACATATCAATAAACTCACAGTAAGAGTAGGGAGAGTTGCAGAATTCATGAAAGATTGAGGTCCAAAAAATCACAAACCTCTTTTCTCTTTTAGGGTCCAATTTTCTGATTGGGAATTGGAAACTATCTAGCTGATAATATAAGAATAGATGATAGATATAGGATGAATACTTAAAGACTCCCTCCCTATATAGATTCAACAATTGGTCATGTATCTTGTTGGCAATGAATTTGGCATAGTTGTATTTGACAGCAGGGGGCTGCCCTGGGGTAAATATAGTCATTAAAACCAATATAGTTTCATCAATATGTTCACTTGTCTTGAACCCCAGAACATAAGATATCATATCAACAAGTAATCTACCCACTTCATTGAAAGATGCATAGTGAAAAGGAGGTGGCTCTTTAGGCTGGTGATCTTCTCTCATAAATACTTGGGAAATTCGGGTTATCTCTGAGCTAGAGAGTTTGGGACCTTCATCAAGCAAGAATTTCATAGTAAAAGGAAACTGAAGCTGAGTTGGTTTGAAGTTTAGCATTTGATTTATGGAGTCAGGAGTTAAATGAAAGAGGGTAGTTCCAGATGGAGTTTTGACTGCCCTTTGAGTTGGCTGATAGTTCTCACAGTAGAGGTGAATTATCTCAGGGAAAATATTGACAGAGGGGAGGTAGTATATGGGTAGATTTGATTCCCATATGCCATAAAAATCATTTTGGTTTAGGTAACTGTTTCTGAGCTCACAGAATGCTTGCAGATGGTTTTGGTAGCCAACTAAGTCTTGGATTTGATAATCTCTATCAGCTAAGGGCAGATGTTCCAATTCCTCGTGGGGTGCATTGGGAGGAGTAATATTTAGGGCTACTGGACCTTCCATAGCTCAATTCGGTTGCTTTTAAAATTGGAATTTTTGGGTCTATGTAAGAAAAACAGGCAAAACAATAGCTCTGTGGATTTTCTCTGGGAATTTCACCGTGAAATTGGTTTGTTGGTTTGCATTTAGCTCAGTAAACATAAATTAGATGGAGAGACAGAATTTGTGGGATTCTTTGGTAGAATGGGCAACAATAGTGGGTAAAAAGGCAGTTTTCGGGGTTTCTCAGAGAATTTGTAAGGGCAAACAAGCTCGAATTTAGCTTAGTGTGCAGATTTATGGTGAAAATTCGGCAAGACAGCGGTTATGGTGGGTATTATTGAAAGCAACACAGTGTTTTTTCTTAGAATTTTGGGTTCTGCAGTAAATTTTACAGAGAAAACCAATGAAAAATAGGGTCTAGGAAAAAATTCATGTAAATACCTGTTTTAATGGTGAAATGGTCAATTTGCAGGTGGCGAGATGAGCCGAGGGGCCGAGCTATGGAGTAAAACTACTGGGTGGTGGACTGTACAGTTAAAATGTTGTTTCAGACGTAAATCAGCATGCATAGGACGCGTAGCGGAAACAAACACAAATGAGTGAAAATAACATTTTCACCTCTTTTTAACCAAATTTTTGACTTTGGCAGGTTTTGGTGCACTTTTGTCTGATGATGTCAACATGAAGTAATTTTGTCGTGTAGCGAGGTACGAAAGATGACATGTCAGGTGACGTGGTGGGTGATGCAGCACTGAATGTGCAGATGATAGGGACATGACATGGCAGACAAATGGGCATCAACGAGGGTGACATCAGCAGATGATGCTGGCATGATGTCAACGGGGAGGCAATGCGGTGGTAAGCGGTGTTCCCCGCACCGCCTTTGGAGGGAAGTGGTATTGGAGGAGGGGGCTCCGATCACGTCGGGAACCTGACATGTATCCTCTGTATGGCGGAAATACCGCCCATCCCCTGGACGCTATCGTTTAGTACTTAATGGCTTCTGATATTGCTGACAGCTGTTGGATCTGCCCGCGATGATCGGATGGCCAGCGGGTGATGGAGATGGCAGCGACTTATAACTGGGGGACCCACTGTAATATTTTGCATTTGTAATGTTTTGCGGGGCGTATTTTAAACTTTGGTTAAATGGGGTTTGGGGGTATGATATGTGGGTTCGACTATTTATTTAGCCATAAGCTAAACAAGTCCCGCTGGAGCGCGTGGAGGGTTGTTATTGGCCCTGGATGGACCAATAACTCCCGACAAAAATTAAACTATAGCTTATAGTTAGCCAAAGGCTGGGATATTTAGATGTTTAGGGATTCTTATGTATTTTTAGATAGTAAGGGAGGGGAAATATTCACATAGGAGCTATATAATAGTGTTAGTGGGTTAATATGACTATGTGGAATGGATATGTATGGATAAAGGCTAAGTTTATAGAGTGAAAACTTAGGCATGGGGGGAATGAAAGGATCCAGGTTATGAAGTTTAGGAAACTTGGAAAAATGGAATAAAAACATTTTACACAAGAAATGTGGCTTGTTTTGCCTAGGTGAAAACACAGTTTCACTTATTTTTTTCCATGAAATGAAGTGGACTAAGGGCAGTGAGCAGATCTCATTGTCCTTGGGGGGATATTAGTAAGTGTTCTTGGAAAAATGAGGAGGGAAATTAGTCATGCTCCATTTATTTTGTAACCACCTTGCAATAGCACCTTATGATATTTATGACATGAAACCTATTCCAAAGGACCAAATTTCTCATAATCCTGCTTCTACAACATCAAAACTGCCTACCTAGCCTAGTACACCTAACATTTTTTCTTCATTTTCATTGGGTGCATTTGAACTAGCAAACCCTAATTCTTCTCTTTTCTTTTAGCTGCCCTCCTATCTAAGTCTACCCTTATCTCTTCCAGGGCTTAGATTAAGCTGTTGAGACCCTTTGCTTCTCTACCTAACTACTTGTCTTCCAAGCGTTAATTGTTTGTATAGACCTTTATTCTCTATTCTAAGACAAGTAAATTCAAACATGATCTAGCCAATATTGAACTGTCTGACTATTCATCAACTGTGGCAAGAGTCAACCATCTATACATAGTGAAATTCTACAAATATGGAACCTTTGCAGCATGGAAAGGATGAACATATTTGGTACTTCTCCAGTCAATCATGAAAAATGAAACTTATTGGTATAGGAAGCTAACACCTCCCAACACCATCATCATAGGAATTCAAGGGATGCACACAAGAAACCTTTCTTCAAATCAGATGTCAAATTTGATCTTCCCATGTTTAATGGTGAAAGTAATGCAAAAAGGCTTAATAATTGGCTTAGGCAAATTTAGATCTATTGCAGGATTCAGTAGATCATGGAGGATGAGGCAAAGATTCAGCTGGCCTCTCTATGGCTGAGTAGCACTGCTCTCATCTGGTGGGAGAGCATATTGCAAAGTAGTAAGAATGTGGGTAACCTTCTTTCCTTATGGCCTGATTTCATTTTTGTGTTAAAGGAACAATTTTATCCCTTGGGTTACAAGCAAAAAGCATTAATGAACTGGCAGTATTTAAGGCAAGGCAAAGGTCAGGATGTTCAAAGTTTTACAAAGAAGTTTAGAAAGCAAGCACTTAATTTGGGCATTGCACTTGACTCACCTGAAGTAGTAACCAAGTATATTGGGTCATTACACAGTTACATTAGACATTCCTTATTATTGTTTGAACCTAGTACCATTGACTCGGCCAATGTAAAGGCCATCCATCTGGAAAATAGGGAACACATGGACAAGATGACCACTCAAAGAGAACCGTAGCAGCCAAGAGAAGGGGAGCAAAGACCTCTTGCACACATTGTGAGAAAGAGGGGCATGATGAAGAGAATTACTGGAAGATGCACCCTGAGCTGAGACCTGAGAGGAATGACAGAAAGGAAAAGCAAAAGGTCATCACCACTGTGCAGCAAAGCCTAGATTTTGGGTCAGAGGAAGACGAGAAGGTCACAACTACAGGATTTGCATGAGGTAGGCCCATTGACTTGGGTTTTGACTCTAGTGACGAGATGAAGTTTGCAGCCTTTGGGATCGTGGCAAGAGGACCCATACAGTTGGGGTCTGATTTTGGTAATGAATCAAGGATTTCCACCAACATAATGAAAAGGGCACTCCCCACAGCAAGACACCAAGAACTTGAGGAGATCAACCACAATGCCCAAGCAGAGAATACTATGATAAGGAGGCTTCTATAGGAGTGAAGGGAAGAAAACCAAAAATTACTACACCAATTGCAATCCAAGGACGCGGCCTTGGAAAATATACAATGTAGCCATCTAGAGGGCCTTGGCATCAAAGGCCAAGGCATCATAAACCCCATCAAAGTCAAGGAATTGTTGTGCCATGCAGGACTAGGATACACCAAAAAGGAGCTAGGGGAAAGCTCCAATATACCCAATTACCAACCAACGATAGACAATGAAATTCCTTCCTCACAATCTAGCAATAGCGAAGGCTCCATGAACACTTACTGAAGGAACACCAGGGGAAAGCGCCCCAAGGCAGCCTTGAACGTCTAGAGGAGAAAGAATCATTGTAGTCATTCCAACCAAGAGGGGCACCAACAAACCTCATGTTTGATACTCCACACTCTAGAAACATCACTAGAGGAGCCGAAAGGTGAACATGTTCAACAGATAAATCCACCCCATTCATGGAGGTCTGCTTTATTAAGTTGGTTTTTTTTGGGTAGTAGCTTGTTATGGCCACCATTGTAAATCATACGTTGCAAGTAAATGTAAAAATGATGGTGTGTTTCCCATCACTTAAAAGATGCAACGATGATATTTGGCCTTTCCTTATTAGTATTTGAGGCATTAATAACTTTTTATGTAATCCTTAGCCAATGAGTATGTGCTATGAACTCTTGACAAGGAGGGGTTATTGAGTCAAGTGTGGTGTGCATGATTGCAAGAATGTATCAGTTTCATGTGTAGGTGATTGAAAGTGTGGACTGACATAGCGTGCTAATGCTTTTGGGGTCTAAAAGCTCCTCAGTGGGGAGGATTGATCCAGGTGGATCTTTAGATACAATGGCATGGAAAAGCTCAAAAATTCAAAGTAGCAGAAAATCAATTATCTTAACAATAGATCGAAGTGCTCATCACCCTGATTCCAATGGTGTGAATGGCACTCCTATCCGAGTCCGGATGATGAATTTATCACCAAAAGACTCTGCCTTTATTCCTTTGGAAAATGAGGCATTTTCTCTAAAAAACTGGGTTTTAAGCCTTATAAAGAAAATCACAATCGGAGGAGTCCAAGGGGCGGACCTAAGGCTGGGTGGAAGGAACCTCCGATCAGTGACATGTGATATCAACGACTTAAGGTAGGCATCGATGATCAGAGTAGCAGAAGGCATTGACCCCACTGACTCGATACGCAAGGTGCGATATCGGTCATCGGTGGATCAAAATATCAACAATTGATGGATCAACATATCAGCGATTGGCGGATCCAAAGGAAAGAACCCCTAGGCCATTATAAGTGTGATATGGCGATGCGATCTACCAATAAAGATCAACAATCGACAAACGGCGGTCGGAGATCCTCCACTACAATGGCCATGGACAATGCAATATGCTGACAACGATAAAGGGCCAGACTCGATGGGTTTATAGACTCGATTTTATATAATTTGAAGTCTGGGTAAAAGGATTTCAGTCGTGTCACACGAAATGAGTCGAGGTTGTGGACAAGATCGACCTTCCTAGTATCTAAAGATATCTATTGACAAGCAAGCTAATCAAAAACTATCTTTCTCTAAATATGCAATAAAAAAAAGGCAAACAAGTGTTTTAGGCCTAGCTTGGGTCCAATGCAAGTTTGTGGAAGCCTCTCTCCCTCGCTCCAAATGAGCTTCCTTGAAGTGTAATTCCAGAAACAAAAACAAGCAAACAAATTAAATAGCACCTAAAAAGTCAATATCATAAAGCATATTCATCATAATGATCAAGGAGATTATGAAACAAACCACATAAGACAGTTTGTTGAGAAAAATGAATCTGATTGTATTAATTCAAATGAAAGAAGAACTTTACAACCTGTGCCTTGATGTTGTACAAGCTCCTCCCAAGGTTGGACAAGAAGTCTCCTCTACTTTTACAAGTTTCACTCACTTCCCAATGAAACCAAAAGGTATGTGATCTCTCCTCTCATGTTTAACTAGGAAGTCCCAATTCCATCAACATTTACCCTAAAAAATGTTCAGCTTCTAACCCCTTCAGCAACTGACCGAATGCCCTAATTTATAGTGCAATGGAAGGAAGTTACTAGGTCCTCCTTCAAAGGGATAAAGCCCTCCTTCAAAGGGATAGCTGCTCCTATCAAGGGATTAGCTCTTTCTCTTTTGGGATGCATGAACCACCTTGGAGTGAACAATCCATGTCAAAATTCCTTCTAGAAACATCTAGAATTAACCCAAAGTGATTTTTTTAGAATAAACTTGCACCTTTTTGACTTTTACATGGGTACACACCCACCCCTTTACAGACAAAGCGTGCAGATACACAGGTAATATGAACAAAGGGTGCGGGCCCACAGGCAAAAGTGAGAGAAAGTGCGGAACCATAGTTTTATTGATTTTCAATGTCTTTCTCTAATTTGCAAAGCTTGAAATGAAGAGCTAAGGTCCGAGACTTGCTTAGGAGGCCAGTATAAGTGATGATAGACCCATACTGACTGCAAATAGTCATAGTTATGATATTTTTGTCTAAGAGATTTCCCCCTAAAGTGCGAAGTCTGTAGTAGATGAGGATTTCATTTATCATTTAGGAAGAGTGAAGTACTTTATCATTTCGAGGATCATCTTGCAGAGAGCCCGGTTGGAACCTATAAAAACATTCAAATGAAAAATATATATATGAGATCATATCATTGCCGAGGTAGGCATTCCCATACTCAGATCAAAACTAACTAGAAAACTGACTACTGCTCTGATATAGGAACGATCTTGTAATACATCACAAGTATAGACACATGTAGACATAGTATGGACGCCGCCATCTGTTTACGATTAGTCTACAATATAATGAATACAAAATTCATCGCAACCTGGATGGTGGAAACTAGATCCAGGGTCTTCATTTCTACTTCCCGAAATAGTACGATTCTATCCATGCGAATGAATGCGTCGAAGTCGAACATGGAAGAAACCACTTGATTACCATTCAATGATGTAAACTGTTAAAAAGTGTGAGAGAAACCACCAATAATGACAATGGTTCTCAAAGTACTCAATACAATCCATGAGATGTGATTAGATGTGTCGATGTCGAACATGTCACGAAATCCTTCGATCAAAGGTCAATGATGCAACCTGTCGTCGAAGGCGAGAAACCTGCCATTAAGGCATGCAGATCCCAAGGTACTGGCGATTTCTAGATCATCTTTCTAGATAAAGAGCTGAAATCGATAGAAAGCGATCCGTCGTAGGCAAGCCCACAACATGAAATCATAGATCAAGTTTGAAGAAATTTAGTTGCAAGGACTAACTCAGGGATGGTTAAGATGGATGACAGATATTTTTGCAAATGAATGGCTTATTCGCACTGACCTCTTGAACACATAACAACACAACAGATGGTTTGGTGATAATTGACCCAAAGTTAATACCCAGAAACTAGTTGAAGACTTTTAATGTGGTTTGATCAACTATTAGGAAAAGGATTTCCCAACCCAGGTGAATGAAAGTGTCGTGTTCAAGAGTGGTTACAAAGTATGACAAACAGGTTCATTTTTCTCTATTTTCCCCCACCATTTCTGGCAAGTACCTCTTTATTTTTTACAAGCTTGAGGAGGATAACATATGCTTGATTATAAGCTCATCCTTCGGATGAGTCCAACTTACTTTAAATTCGAACCCTAAAAAGGAGTGGTCCATTCATGTTTGTAATTGAATAGGTCCTTTACTATAGAAATTTAACGAGTCTAGTATAGGAGAAACTCAACGTTTTTCATTTTTAGAGAGTCTGAAAAAAGTTAAGAAGACTCCAGGGTTGACCTTTTTCGTAAATTTGTGTCTCCAGAGCCCGAAAAAGTATAAAATAATACTTGAGAGAACCACTTGATCTTTTACGACCAATGAGTACTTTTCGTAATTAGTGCCTCTGATCCGAAAAAGTAAAAAAGCGATCAATGACACGTCGTTTTATGACCAATATCGAATTTGAAACGACAAAAACCCGAAAACCTTTTCATGTTTTTATGGTCAGAAAAAGGGCTGTAAGAGAACCGTCTTTTTAATTCCGTTTTAACGAGCTTAAAAAGAAAAACTCAGCAATCGTTTCATGTTTTAGGAGTCAGAAAAGAGCTTAAAGGTGACTTTAATGTTTTTTCATTGAAAATGACTGATTTCACCTGAAAAATCCGTTATCCTGAACAAAAACTCAAACATTATTCATACCTGTTTAAAAATGGGTAAAAATGTCGCAAAAAACACCTTTTCAAAGTGAAACATAAACAAATTTGGAATTTATTTACTCAGAAAACTTATAAAAAGGACTTTTTACCATTCATTTTTATCGTTTGATATTTGGGTGAGAAAAAAGGGCTTTTGACTAGAAACTTCCCGTGAAGATTGCGGAAAATACATCCGTCAGAATCGAACGCCGTCTCCTCCAGGTAATCCACATCATCCTACTCTTCATTTCTATCTGTTTGAAATTGTTTTTTAGGGGTTGTTTTTTATTTTTAGGAGGTTTTTAGGTTTCAAAACCTGTGTGTGGGGGCCCGCGGTTTACCACAGGGGACCCGCGTACCCCGACTTTTTGAGGGAAAAAAGTTGGGGGTACGCACTTGCCATGAAGGCAAGTTGCGGGCCTCACGCACTGTCCCTAACAAGAGGGTGCGTACCCCGTGCAAAGGTTTGTAAAAAACCTAACTAACTAAAAAATTACCCAAAGAAATCAATTTTATGTATTCTAATTCGCATTTTTACTTGGATGTAGGATAAACATCATGCTTGATTGGCAAGAACAGGAGCATGAGGATGTAGACCTTGCCGCGATGAATCATCAACATTCGATTGATGCATTGAAGGCATGTGGCTTATACAAATTATGGGCCATACCTGGCATGAGGGCTCAGGTGGATGTTTTGCAGTGTTTGGTTGATAGATGGAGTATACAGGACCAGTGCTTCTTTATTGGTGGGCACCAGCTCGAAATCGAGCCAGCAGATATATACTTTTTGACTGGTTTGCCTAGGAGAGGTGAACATTTGACTCTATTCGGGGCTAGGGCAGGTGGCCAGTCTGTAGAGAGCCTCTGGCTAGAGTACTGCAATGTCCAAAACCGAGACAAAGGGACAGATATCAAAACCATATCCCATCCTGAACTTATGGTTATTAGGTTTACAGTTACCAGACTCTGCGGTAGTGCAGCACTACACATATCCACCAGATCCCAGATGCGGATGGCAGTTGATTTCTTTCGAGGCACCATTTTCAACTGGTGCGATGCTGTGTTGGCCAATGTGAAAGGCCAACTGACCAGGGCAAAAAATGGACAACTAAAGACTTTTAGATATGGTGCTATAATTGTGAGTTTTGGTCTAGAGAGGGTTCCGATGTTAATGCCACAGCACCTCACTATTGGAGCTAGGATTCCTTGAGAGCCCAAACTGATGCGATGGGTTGCAGTTATGGTCCGTCATCCTGATGAGGGGACCAAGGTCATTCGGTTCAAAACTGAGTATTTCTAATGGTTGGAGAACTAGGTTTTTTCTATCCAGGACTTTCCTTGTGCTGGGGTTGATTTTCATGGGGACCTAGACATGGCTCTTCCGCTATGAGAGCAATGGGATGACTCAGGTAAAATCATTTTCAACATTTTCCTAATTTAATTTTTTTTTGTTTTTATATCGTCCCAAAACTGATAATAAAAGTTTCAAATGCAGATGTGGGCCCACGGCGACCAGCCGCTCTCTGGCCTTACGAGAGGAAACAACCAATTTCACCAGCTCCAGCCCCACAGGACGAATCAGCAGAGACTTTGGCCGAGTTGGAGAGCCATCTAGAGTGCCTGACAGGGGACATTACAGAGACCAGCATAGATGACATCCCTCATCGACTTCAGCGCTGTGTGATTGGGGTCCCAGGACCTTTTAGGAGGTTCCTTTGTAAGGTGGCCCATGTAGTGGTTTTGTATCGAGATCATCACCAGTGATGGGATGATCGCCTATTGTAGTCACATATGACATTTTTCTTTTTGTACTTATCATTTTTTCCAATCATAAGGTGTTTTTCAACCTATGATCGAGGACGATGTATATTTTGACACACTCCTATATTATATGATATCATTATTACCGGCTTATCTTGTTAAACATGTTATGGAATGTTTTTAAATTTAGTTGTATGATTATTGCACATGTCTATTTAACATTTGAGAAGCAATTGCATCTGCTAATGTATTTAAAGATCTTGGAATATGTTGATATTCAATATAGTCAAATTCACGTTCCAAGAGACGCACTCTCAAAAATGATCTCAATAATACTGGATTTCTAATGGCGTATACTCTATTAAGCTGTAATACAACGAGTTAAGAATCTAACCTCACTATCAAACTCCGAATCCCAAATGAAATAGATTCAGATAATAACTCAATCACTGCACTATACTTTGCAATGTTGTTTGTTGTTTGACCGAGGCTTACCCCATGCATAGATACCAACTCGTCAGAGGGCGAATAGATAACCCAAGCTGCGGAAGAAATATTCCGTGTACTATGACAAGCACCATCAGCGAAACCAATGTATGTCTGGAGAGGCATCGACATCTGTGACATCAAGAGTAAAACCAAGATAAGCGGGAATAATGACGAAAAAATCTCTCTAAGCTAAGCACACTTTTTAATCTAAAACACACCAGCTAGAAGGAAAACTAACCTAACTAAAAAAATCTCCACACTCGTTTTAAGCATAATACTTCTTCACGTAAAGACCATTTCTGGGTTTACCTAAAGAGACACTGTCAAAGTCTACCAATTCATAGGCCCCTTTTGCTATCTTTCGCTTGACAACATAGGGACCATGCCACATAGGAACGAATTTTCCAGCGCCTAATTTATCATTTGCCTGATCGTACAATAAGACTAGATCTCCTTCCGAAAAATTTTGAGGGGTCACATTTCGATCATACTGAGCTTTAATACGTTTTGCATGAGATTCAATCGCTAATGCAGCATCGCGTCGATTCTCATCTAGCTGAGCCAAGTATAACAAACATATTTCCTCTTCGGAAGTGGCTGGAAGTAACTCGATGGCCATTCGAAATGACAGGATTTCACACTCAATAGGTAACACAGCTTCCAAACCATAAACTAGTTGGAAAGGAGTGAAACCTGTCGATGCTTTTACTGAGGTTCGATACGCCCAAAGCACTGAAAATACCATGTCGTTCCAATTCGACTGGTGAATCCCAATGATTCGTCGAATCATGATGACTAGAACTTTGTTGATGGCTTCAACCAGGCCATTAGCTTGTGGATAATAAGGAGTTGAACTGTCGTGACGCAAGCCAAGATGGCCTGTAAGTTCAGTCATCATAACGTTTCGAAAATGACACCCATGATCAGTGATAATCGCTTGTGGAACACCAAACCTAGCAATTATATGATTGAATACGAAAATCACAGTTGTTTTTCCGTCTGCCTCAAATGTAGGCATCGCCTCGGCCCACTTGGTAAAATAATCTACCGTAAGGATAATATACGCATGCCCCCCGGCCGAGTGAGGGTTACATGTAATAAAGTCGATATCCCATTTGGCAAAAGGACCAATGGAAATTATAGGGTGAAGAGGAGCAGGTGGAGCGTGCATATTTCAATCAAAAATTTGGCAGTTGTGGCATTTTCAGACCGCGATAATACAATCTTTAAACATAGACGACTAGAAATAGCTAGCGCGCAATATCTTTTGGGTTGTGGCATACCCAGACATATGACTGCCACACGCTCCAGAGTGACAGTCATTTAGGACTCGTTCAGCTTCTTCATGAGTCAAACAACATCAGAAAACAGAGTCTGCCCCACGACGATAAAGAGTATCTCCAATAATTTTGAATTGTTGGGACTGGAATCGTATTTTTTGACGTTCCGATCGTGAAATATCTGGCCAAAAGGATTGGTTTTAGAGATAAACGATGATATCCCCATACCACAGATCTAAAGTGCTGATTAGAAACAAGGATTCGTCCGTAATGGGCTCCTCTGCCTCAGTTTCTATGTCAGCACGCGGGAAGTCACACATTAATTCCGCATAAACTAAAGATTTCTTTGACTTAGACTTTCAAACTCCAAGTCGAACTCCTGTAGGATGAAAATCTAGTTGGAGTACTTTCCCCCCATAAATTGCTTGGTCAAAATATAGATCGTAGGATTGCAATCAGAAATAACTGTAGTCTTACATAGTAAAATGTAATGACGAAAATGTTGGATAGCTTGAACAGTTGCCAATGCCAATTTCTCCACATGTGAGTATTTTAGCTCAGTTGGATTTAATGTTTGACTAAGGTAATATATCACATGTTCAGTATCGAATTCATCTTCCTAAACTAACACCATTCCGATGGTGGAATGGGAGGCGGTGAGATACAAGAAGTAATCCTGGTTGTAGTTGGGAGGATGCAACAACGGTGCATGGGTCAACGCGTGTTTTAGTGCATCAAAAGATTTCTCAGTTATCTCATCCAAAAATAATGAAGTATTCTGCTTCAACAATCGGGTAAAACCCTTTGTGATCTCAGCGTAGTGAGGGATGAATGAACGTAAAAAGTTTGCTTTCCCTTGCAAACTTTGGAGTTGGCAAAGACTCGAAGGAGGAGGAAATTTGATAATGGCTTCAACCTTCGAGGGATCGACGCGAATGTTGACTTTTGAAACAACAAACCCCAGTAATCGACCCATTTCAATACAGAAAACACACTTGTGGGGGTTCAACCTAATTCGATAATGCCTACACCTCATAAAGATTGCTCTTAAATGGACAAGATGATCAACTCGATGTAATGAATGAGCAGGTAAGTCATCGAGATAGTGTTGCACAATGTGTTTGATATCATGAAAAGCATAAGACATGGCTCGTTGAAAAGTTGCCTCGTCATTCTTAAGCCCAAAAGGTAATTTTCAATAAACAAATGTCCCTCATGGACAAATGAATGCTGTTTTTGGTTGATTGGCAAGTAGAATATTGATTTGATTGTATCCGGAAAAACCATACATGAAGTAGAAAATTTCGCTGCCGCCACAATCATCAATGATTTGATTGATATAGGGAGTGGGGTAATTGTCCTTTGGACAGGCTCGATTAATGTCCCTATAGTCGATACATATTCTTATTGTCCCTTGTTTTTTTTTAACAGGAACAATATTCGATACCCAATCCGTTAATGGGATCGGATAAATGAAACCTGCTTTAAGTAATTTTTCAACTTCTACTTTAATCGTAGTAGCTTTTCTTGGGTGAATTTGACGCAAACGTTGTCGGACGGGTTTAGCATCCGGGTAAGTTTTGATTTCATGAACTACAATCGCGGGGTCAATTCCTGGCATTTCCTCATATGACCAGGCAAACACGTCGCAGAATTCTTGAAATAGGGCCTTACATGTTTGAATTTCATCTTCCGTACAAGAGGCACCTATATGAACGTTTTCAATAATTCCAAGCTTAACTGAAATGTCAAGGGGAATAGTTCGAGAAATATTTCCCAAGTTTAACTCGGAATCAGGATGTTTCATTGGATTCTGAGCATCCTTGACATATTCAGTCATAAAAATTGATGAAAAATTATTTTCAAAATGATCTCTCTCAGGTAAAAACGAAGATCTGTGATGAAGATCTTCCCATGGTAACTCGTCAATGCATAGGATTTCACGAATTTGCTCATCAGTTTGAACAAGTTTAGAAAACGTTATTGAATCTGAGTTTGACATTGAAAGGGATTCCTCATGGACCACATTCATTAAGTCGATTTGGGTTGATGTTGTGTCGGAGAACGATTGCACGGCCTGATACACAAGTTCATACAGACTCAAAGGCATAAGAGTACCAAATGAGTCTATCTTAGATTCAGAAGGTATGATCCAAGGATCATCATTAACAATGGTATCTGATGAAATCATATGAATGGTTGCAGTAGAAGATGATGCATTGATAGGAGGAAAAGGAAAAGTTCCCAGTAAACAAGAATCTTTAACTAGTCCTACTCCAACATCCTTACATGGGATCGTTGTTTTACCAACATGCTGAATGCTCTCAGCAGAGGCTGGGTCGGATGAAAAGTAAGACAGCTGGTCTAAGGTTACGATCTTTCCATTATGAGGGAACTTTATAAGCTGAAAGACCGACGAAACGACAATTGTCATAATGTAAGACCAACTACGATCCAAGAGAAGGTTGTAATCTAGAGGGGCATCAACCACCTCCACATCTAGATTAACGATTTTACCTTCAACCCCTATAGGTAAATCCTGTAGAATGCCAAAAGAATGAAACCCACAGCCATCAAAGGCCTTTAGAATCGTCGGGGATTGATTTAGTGAAAGAGAACCAAGTGATCTCCAACACTATATCGGAATAATACACGTGGAAGCTCCCTCATCAATCACAGTCCTATGAACATGTCTATTTTTTACTATCACTAGAATCTGGACAGCCATCTGATGAGGTAAGCGCGGTGCACTATTTTCTAGATCAAAGAATATAAGGTTTGGGTCTTGAACGTCAACAGCTCCTATAGCCGACAAAAGTAATTTACGTTGTGCTGGACATGATTGCAACACTTCCAAAGCCGACATTGTTGAAGGTGAAACAGCTAGATGAATGTTATAGTTCTGAGCTACTCTCGCATGTGGATTGAAAGCAGAATTTCGAAGTATACACTTGGTGGGCGGTTTGATTACTAAGTCTGGATTAGGTTTCTTGATCTGTAGTGGATCAGAACCGGGAGCTGAGGTTGATGGATTAGAATGAGAAGATTCTGCTTCTTTACCATCAACAGGACTTTTACTGCCATAATCTTGCAATCGAGTCACAATCCTAACATGGGACATCATCAATATGGGTTCTTCATTGGAACTTGAGGAAGAACCTATCATCTTACTGTCTTGATTTGGAAAAGGATCCTTCAAAACAGCAGGAGTTTGGGAACCTTTGACAATTTTCGCAACCTCTGCACGATGAGGGCAGTCTCGCGTAAAATGTTCTTCATCACAAATGAGACAAGGATAATGAGGTTTGTGTTTCTCATCAGTTGGTTCCGCTTTTTTTGGTTTCTCTTTCGAATTCTTATCTATTTTATTCTTCTTCTTCCCTTTCTTCTTACCACTGGTTTTTGATTTAGCTGTAGATGACTCTACAACATGAATATCGGTGAAAAGTTCCGCGGAAGAATCTCCTGTCAGGGAATCCGGAAAGGTTATGATAGGAGAAGAATTCTTCTTACTTTTGGTATTAACTGTACCAATCATACCATCAGCGGCATGAGACCCTGAAGGAGCTGCAGCGATTTGATTTTGTTTGGGTAGATTGGAAAATTTTCTCGTGTAATGTACCCCACTGGGTATAAACTAAGTCAAGGTACTGTGCTTGATCAATTACTTGCTCCTCAATAACAACTCCAGCCTTAGCTACATCCTCAGTGATCTTGGGCAGTAAAGATTTTACAAACCATTCAGCTAAGATCTGATCCGGGATAAAAACTTTCACTAAACGCCATCGACATCTCCATTCATGAATATGATCTGAAATGTAAGTGGATTTTGAGTGCTTTAACGAAGTTAATAATTCCGTGCCATTGTCATATCTGACTAGCAACTGAAAATGAGTTAAAAACGAAGTAGCTAACTGACTAAAGTTATAAAAAGTGGATCGTAGTAACTCGATGTACCACTTGTCCGCAAGACCAATTAGAGTGCGCTGGAAAAGTCGTAAACAAATTGAATCATCTGAAATAGAATTAGATGCACACCAGAGGTGATAAGTCATCACATGGTTTGACAGGTCCTCTCCTGGCTTACCTTCGAACTTAGGAATATCACTGGGCAACTTATGTGGCATTGGCGGCCAATACTGAAGATAGTTAATTGGATTGTTCGTAAGGCGCGTCAAGTCAGGCAAGTCCAAAGTTGCGATGAATGGTAACTGACGATTAGGGTCCCTGAAACTTGGGTTCTGCAAACCAGCCCCAGGAGGAGGATATCCAGGATAACTAGGAATGGGAATCGCATTCGGGATATTTTGACCTCTTGGAAAACCAGGATTAACTGGACCATACTGGGGTTGCTAAGGTTTTTGATATGTATACCCAGGGTACGGTTGATACTGATAGGTTGGTTGCTGTGCAGTAGGACCGTATGGATACTATCCTTGGTACGAAGGTTGAGAAGTAACAACCGTACTTCCTACAGGCATTTGGACCGTAGATCCAGACTGAGGTAAAGAGGTCTCAGGAGTAGATACAAGAACAATAGACACCGAAGCTTCCAATACTCTAGAAGAAGGTGGGGTAGATGGAGTAGATGTTACAGTAGTTGCAGCAGACGTTTGAGACAGAGTACGAGGCGTACTAGGTCCAGACTGAGAAACTACAGAAGGTGCAGAAGTTTGAACAGTAGGCTGGACGGGTTGCTGAGATGGACCAACAACCAAGGGTTGTCCAGGTTGAGATGACGGCTGCACGTTCGGTTGCAAGACCTGCTGGGATTGAGATGGATCCCACACCAAATTCATTCCGGGGTATGGACCTTGAGGATATTGAGGACCATAAACGAGTTGAGGGTAGGGTTGATAATATGATTGACCAGAAGGCAGTTGGTAACCTTAAGATGGGTACTGACCTTGGGGTTGATAACCCTGAGGCATGTACTGATACTGGGGTTGACCTTGAGGTACATATTGATATTGAGGTTGATTTTGGGGTGCATATTTATACTGAGGTTGACCTTGGGGTACATACTGATACTGAGGTTGACCTTGGGGTACATATTGAGTCCGGGGTTGACCTTGAGGAACGTACTGCCCCGTAGGTATGTACTGTCCGAGGTTGTCCCCCAGGCGCAAACTGAGTACCTTGAGGTTGCCCCCCAAGCATATACTGGGTACCCTGAGGTTTCCCCCCAGGCACATACTGAGTACCTTGAGGTTGCCCCCCAGGCGATAACTAGCCATCTTGAGGTTGAGAACCTGACATCATTAGAATTTCTTCTGCACTCAATAGTTTAGTACCACTACTTCTAGTTAACAACTTCTGTTCGATAGGTTGAGGAGATGCTCCCGAAAAAGTACCAGAGATGGACTGATACCCAATGGGAACAGAAGGACCATCGTACAAATAGGCTTTCGCAGATTGAGAATACATGGATGACGGACTAGACATATTCAATGTAGGATAATGATCTCTAGGTGAAGGGTGATAAAAAATACGAGGTGGTGAAAAACTAAGTCCCAGATTTTCCAAAATATTGGTCAGTGAACGGTACCAAGCAGTGCTCCTAGGCGGACTATAAAAAATTGATTCACGCTCCCTAAGTTCTAAGATAGGTCGATTGTCTGGAAAAGGAAAGATTTCTTCGATATCCAAAATAGCAAGCTCTTTGATTTCTATGAGTCCAGCAGGAAGATCTTGGGTGATTACGGTTTCTACCCTAGGAGAACTAGTACCACTAGGAGTTGGAGAAACAAACTCTGATACAGGAGTAGCAGCAACTTCAGATTCGGGTTCAGATACTTCAGGTTCTTCACCTATATCACTAGTAGATGCAATACTACCAGTAACTTCTGAAATTACTAATGGTTGAGAATCAAAATATTCTACCAAAGAAGGTTCTCCTTCTTCAGGTGACCCACTTCTACCGCTACTAGGAGATATGAGGACTTTCAAGCCTTCAAGCTGGCTTGGTATGTCTTCAGGAGGTTGACCCCGAAGTCTACGGGATGTCCTCAGTAACTTAGCCACGTTAACAAACTCAGTGGATTGGCCCCGAAGTCTACGGGAATGCCTTGGTAATTCAGCCACAGTTAAAGACTTTTAACTACTTCACACGCAAACAAAGTAAAATCTCAATGAAAACCACCTAAAGTCTCTAAAGAACCAAACAAATCGAATCACACGCCTAAAGAATCTAGGAGATCAAGCACACACAAACAGTAACTTTCCGGACCGAAAACATTAGTTGGTGATGAAATCCAACATCGCAGAGTTCGATACAGAAATAGCAGTTGGAACAGTTACCCCGGCAACCTGCTTAATGAATAGACTGGCACAAGTTTCTCCACTTAACCGTCTCAAGTGAAGAGAACCCCCCAGAAAATCCAAGTGAGTCTAGCCGACGTCTGATCCAGGTACAGTGGGATCTTTCCGCCACCGCCACCTTAGGAAGAATCCTAGAGAATATAGTCACTAAGGTTACCAACAGAAACAAATATACCTGGGGGAACAGTCTACGATCCGATACGCACGCAAGGGCAGAGTAGCAAGCTCAATCCCTTTGAAGGCTTCTCGACATAATTCGAGGTTTACCAACAAGTAACCCCAGGCTCCTCGACAATGGTTAATCCGAGGTTTACCGTTTGTAATACGTGGATATCTGGCGTCATTCCCAATGAGGAAGGATTGATTCCCACACTGGTTCGGACACGATCTCGTGCTTCTCCTTTAAGAGGAGTTTTCCCAGAGCATAGATGCAACAATTGGATTTCTCCTACCGCAAGATAAAGCTACTTGTTTGTTTTACTATCTTGGAGAGTTAATTACTCCCTACTCCAAGATACTAGCCTAAGCTATGTTGGTGTATTAGAGCCCTAGAAACAAAAATTTGCTAGATTGATTTTATTTTAAGCGTGATTTTTAGTGGTTTTTGATTAAGTCAAGAGGTGATGGAGATGAAACTTGTGGTGTAAAGATTCGACTCAAAATCACTACAAAATGCACTTAAGATGATTAAATGATCTTTTCTCTTCAATGAAGTTCTAGCTAGGAAAGAGTTGGAAAATGCAAATATTTGAAAACACAAATCTTTCTTAACAATCAAATCAAAAGAAGAGTATTCGTTCAATGCACTCAAAACGAGACAGCTAATTATTTTCACAAGAATTCTCTTTTTCATTCGAACACTCAAATGCTACCAAGACAAACTTTTTCAAAAGAGATCTTTCATATTTTTAAAAAACATTCAAAATTATAACTAAAGCAAATCTTTGAGAAAACTATGAATAAAGCAAGCTTAAGATCTACAAACTATGAAAACCTATTTGAAGTAAAATCTCACAAAAGTCTTTTTGAGGATGTTTTACTTGGTTATAAGCAAACCAAGGACTAATTTTTCCAGAATCAAAAATAAGTCAAGAACAACCAATTTTGTTTTCCTTTTAAAAATGAAAATCCAAACTTTCAATCACAAGCTTTTCGAAGTTTTGTAAAGAGAAAACTCAAAGCGGATTCCTAACCAAGGGGAGATTTCATAAATGGTGAGACTCATAAGAAAGCTGGTAGACACTAAGGTGATCTGAAGTCCCTACAGCTTCTAAGCTTAGAGCCACTACACAACCAAATCGAAAAACAAACCCAACAAGCAAAACTCCTAGGAATTTCACCTAAAACCCTAATGCTAATGAAATTAAACCAAGGAAAGATTTCAACCAGTCACATGCAGGTATGGGCAGAGGATAAGCACTATAAAAACAAGATAAAACTAATTTAAAGAGTAAAATTCAAAATTTCAAAATTTTAGCCGAGTACGCAGGTTCAGAGTTTACACAAGTGCGGGTACGCTCTGTGCACAAAGTAAAAGTGCGTACAGGTACGCACTGTGATACACGTGCAGACTGCGGACTTCGACTAAAGTAATGAAAAATAAAAAACAAACCTAAATCCAGTAAGTCTACCCAAAGCGACAAACAACAAGCCAAAAACAGAAACAAAAAGGCAAGTTTCTCAAGTCAAAGAAAAACGAGGAAAACAATCAAGTCCCCGGTGGAGTCGCCATTTTGTCACGCGGAATGAGTCGATCTTGCGGACAAGATAGACCTTCCTAGAATCTAATGAAGAACTAATGACAAACAAACCAACCAGACACTATCTTTCTCTAAATGTGCTTTATAAATAATGGCAAACAAATGTGTTTAAGCCTCATGTCCAATGCAAGTTCGGAGATGCCTTCACTTCTTTGATCCAAGTAAGTTCCTTTATCGCAAACCTGCAAGAACAAACAAGGCAAACAATTAAATAGCACCTGAATATCCAATATTATAAAACATATTTAACATGAAAGTCAAGGAGTCCATGAAACAAATAGCATAAGATACTTTTTGAGAAAAATGAGCTTGATTGTATTAATTCAAAAGAAAAGAACCTTACAACCTTTGCCTTGACGCTGTACAAGCTCCTTCCAGGGTCCAACAAGAAGTCCCCTCTACTTTGACAAGCTTCACTCACTCCCTAATGGGGCCAAAAAGGTATGTGATCTCTCCTCTTAAGCTCAAATAGGAAGTCTTGATTTCACTAGCATTTACCCTCAAAAGTTCAGCTTCTCACCTCTCTGGCCACTGACCCAATGCCTCAATTTATAGTGCAATGGAGATCAGTTACCAGCTCCTCCTTCAAAGGGATAGAGTCCTCCTTCAAAGGGATAGCTCCTCTCAACAAGGGATTAGTTCCTCCTATGATGGATGCATGAACCACTTGGAGCGAACAATCCACGTAACAAATCCTTCTAGAAAACTCTAGAATCAACCCAAGATGAGTTTTTTAAGATAAAAATTGTGCCTTTTGACTTTTACAGGGGTA
>APFE030556505.1:0-39257 GCA_000404065.3 Pinus taeda | reverse complement strand
ATAACTAGGAATTGGAATTGCATTTGGGATATTCTGTCCTCCTGGAAAACCAGGATTAACCGGACCATACTAGGGTTGTTGAGGTTGTTGATATGTATACCCAGGGTACGGTTGATATTGATAGACTGGTTGTTGTGCAGCAGGACCGTATTGGTATTGTCCTTGGTACGGTTGTTAAATAAACTGAGGTTGACTGGTGACAACCGTACTTAAACCTCGTTGTCCTACAGGCATCTGAACTGAAGTGTGGACCGCGGGTCCAGAATGAGGTAAATATGTCTGAGGAGTAGATACAGGGACAGTAGAAACCAGAGTTGTCGATAATCTAGAAGAAGGTGGGGTAGATGCAACAAATGTTGCAGTAGTTGCAGCAGACGTTTGAGGTGGAGTACGAGGTGTACTAGGCCCAGACTGAGAAACTACAGAAGGTGCAGAAGTTTGAACAGTAGACTAGACAGGTTGCTGAGGTGAACCAGAAACCAAGGGTTGTCCAGTTTGAGATGACAACTGCGCATTTGGTTGCAAGACTTGCTGGGATTGAGATGGATCCCACACTAAATTCGTTCCGAGGTATGGACCCATAACAGGTTGAGGATATTGAGGACCATAACTGAGTTGAGGGTAGGGTTGATAATTCAATGGTACATTTCCAGATCCTTGAACATATGATTGACTAGAAGGTGGTTGGTAACCTTGGGTTGGGTACTGACCTTGGGGTTGATAACCCTGAGGCACATACTGATACTGGGGTTGACCTCGAGGTACATATTGATACTGGGGTTGACCTTGAGGTAGATATTGATACTGAGGTTGATCTTGATGGACATATTGATATTGAGGTTGACCTTGAGGTACATATTGAGGCTGGGGTTGAGCTTGAGGAACGTACTATCCCGTAGGTATGTACTGTCCTTGAGGTTTCCCCCTAGGCGCAAATTGAGTATCTTGAGGTTGCCCCCCAGGCACAAACTAGGTACCTTAAGGTTGCCCCCCAAGCGGTGACTGGCCACCTTGAGGTTGAGGATTGGGAATAGAACCTGACATCATGCGAATATCTTCTACACTCAACGGTTTAGTACCATTATTTCCAGTTAATAACCGTTGCTCAATAGGTTGAGGAGATGCTCCCGAAAAAGTACCAGAAATGGATTGATACCCAGCAGGAATAGAAGGACCGCCGTACAAAAAGGCTTCTGGAGATTGAGAAAACATGGACGACTGTTTTGACATATTTAACGGAGGATAGTAACCTCTAGGTGTTGGGTTATAAGAAATACGAGGTGGTGAAAAACTTAGTCCCGGGTTTTCCAAAAAATTAGTCAATGAAAGATACCAAGCACTGCTCCTAGGTGGACTGTAAAAGATTGATTCACGCTCCCTAAGGCCTATAATCGGTTGATCTTCAGGAATAGGGATGCCTTCTTCTTTTTCCAGAATAGCAAGTTCTTCAATAGCTATTAGTCCAGAAGGAAGATTTTGGGTAATTACTCTTTCTACCCTTGGTGAACTAGGACCACTAGAAGCTAGAGAAGCAAACCCTGATATTGGAGTAGTAGCAATTTCAGATTTGGGTTCAGATATTTCAGGTTCTTCACCTATATCAATAGTAGATGAAACACTACCAGTAACTTATGAAACAGATACAGGCTACGTACTATAATCTGCTATCAACGCTGAAAAATCAGGATATCCCACCAAAGAAGACTCTCCTCTTTCAAGCGACCCACTTCTACTGTCTTTAGGAGTTACCAGGGCTCGTAGCCCTTCAGGCTGGCTTGGTGAAAACTCAGGAGGTTGGCCCCGAAGTCTACGGGACTTCCTCGGTAATTCAACAACGGTTAAAAACTTTTAACTACTTCACATGAAAACAAAGTAAAATCTCAATGAAAACCAACTAAAGCCTCTAAAGAACCAAACAAATTGAATCACACACCTAAAGAATCTAGGAGATCAAATCACACACAAACAGTAACTTTTCGTACCGAAAACACTAGTTGATGATGAAATCCAACATCATAGAGTTCAATACAGAAATAGCGGTTGGAACAGTTACCCCGGCAACCTCCTTAATGAATATACTGGCACAAGTTTCTCCACTAAACCATCTCGAGTGAAGAGAACCCCCCAGAAAATCCAAGTGAGTCTAGCCGACGGCTACTCCAGGTACAGTGGGATCTTCCTGCCACCGTCACCTTAGGAAGAATCCTATAGAATATGGTCACTATGGTTACCAATGGAAAAAAATATACCTGGGGGAACAGTCTACGATCCGATACACATGCAAAGGTTGAGTAGCAAGCTCCATCCCCTTGAAGGCTCCTTGACATAAACCAAGGTTTACCAACAAGTGACCCCAGGCTCCTCGACAATGGTTAGTTCAAGGTTTACCATTTTTAATATGTGAATATCTGGCTTTGTTCCCAATGAGGAAGGATTGATTCACACACTGGTTTGGACACGATCTCGTGCTTCTCATTTAAGAGGAGCTTTCCCAGAGCATAGATACAACAATTGGATTTCTCTCCTACCACAAGATACAGCTACTTTTTTGGTTTACTGTCTTGGAGAGTTAAGTACTCCCTACTCCAAGACACTAGCCTAAGCTATGTTGGTGTAATAGTGCCCTAGAAATAAAAATATTTACTAGATTGATTTTACTTTAAGCATTACTTTTATTGGTTTTTGATTAAGTCAAGGGGTGCTGAGATGAAACTTGTGGTGTGAAGACTCGACTCGAAATCACTAAAAAGATGCACTTAAGATGATTAAACAATCTTTTCTCTTCAATGAACTTCTAGCTAGGAAAGAGTTTGAGAATTCAAATGCGTGTAAACACAAATATTTCTTAACAAACAAATTAAAAGAAGAGTTTTTGTTCCAATGCACTCAAAACGAGATAACTAGTTATTTTCACAAAAATTTCCCTTTTCTTTCAAACGCTCAAAAGCTACCAAAACAAACTTTTTTCAAAAGAGATTTTTGTATTTTTATAAAAACACTCCAAACTATAATTGAAGAAAATCTTGGGAAAACTATGAATAAAGAAAATCTTAAGATCTACAAATTATAAAAAACTACTTGAAGTAAAAGCTTACAAGATGTTTTTTTTAAGGATGTTTTACTTGGCGATAAGCAAACCAAGGACTAACTTGTCTAGAATCACAAATTAGTCAAAAAACAAGTAATTTTTTTGTTCTCTTTTGTAAAAATGAAATCCAAACTTTTAACACAAGCCTTTTTGAAGTTTCGCAAAGAGAAAAGATAAGATGGATTCCTCAACAAAGGTAGATTTTGCAAATGGTTAGACTCATAAGAAGGCCAGTAAAAACCAAGGTGATCTGAGGCTTCTACGCTTCTAAGCTCTGAGCCACTACACGACCAAAATGAAAATCAAGACCGACAACCAAAACTTCTAGGAATTTCACCTAAAACCCTAACACCAATGGAATTAAACCAAGGAAAGATTTTAACAAGTCACATGCAGGTCTGGGCAAAGGATAACAACATATAAACCAAAATAACTAATTGAAATAGTAAAATTTAATTTTTTCAAAATTTTAGCAGGGTCCACAGGTTTAGAGTTTACACAGGTGCGTGCACGCTTTGTGTGCAAAGTAAACATGCGTATAAGTACACACTGTGATATAAGCACAGGGTGCAGGCTTCTCCTAAAGTTATGAAAAGAAAAAACAATCCTAGATCCACTAAATCCACCCAATTCCACAAACAACAAGCCAAAAACAGAAACAAAAACACAAGTTTCTCAGGTCAAAGTAAAAACAAGGAAAACAATCAAGTCCCGAGTGGAGTGCCATTTTGTCACATGGAATGAGTCGAGGTTGCGGACAAGATCGACCTTCCTAGTATCTAAAGATATCTAGTGACAAGCAAGCCAATCAAAAACTATCTTTCTCTAAATATGCAATCAAAAACAAAGGCAAACAAGTGTTTTAGGCCTACCTTGGGTCCAATGCAAGTTTATGGAAGCCTCGCTCCCTCGCTCCAAATGAGCTTCCTTGAAGTGTAATTCTGCAAACACAAACAAGCAAACAAATTAAATAGCACCTGAAAAGCCAATATCATAAAGCATATTCATCATAATGATCAAGGAGATTATGAAACAAACCACATAAGACAATTTGTTGAGAAAAATGAATCTGATTGTATTAATTCAAATGAAAGAAGAACTTTAAAACCTGTGCCTTGATGTTGTACAAGCTCCTCCCAGGATCTAACAAGAAGTCTCCTCTACTTTGACAAGTTTCACTCACTTCCAAAATGAAACCAAAAGGTATGTGATCTCTCCTCTCAAGTTTAACTAGGAAGTCCCAATTCCATCAGCATTTACCCTAAAAAATGTTCAGCTTCTAACCCCTTCAACAACTGACCCAATGCCTTATTTTATAGTGCAATGGAGGGAAGTTACTAGGTCCTCCTTCAAAGGGATAAATCCCTCCTTCAAAGGGATAGCTCCTCCTATCAAGGGATTAGCTCCTTCCCTTTTGGGATGCATGAACCACCTTGGAGCGAACAATCCACGTCAAAATTCCTTCTAGAAACATCTAGAATTAACCCAAAGTGAGTTTTTTAGAATAAACTTGCGCCTCTTTGACTTTTACAGGGGTACGCACCCACCCCTTTATAGACAGAGCGTGTAGATATGTAGGTAATATGAAAAAAGGGTGCGAGCCCGCAGGCAAAAGTGAGAGAATGTGCAGAAGCAGAGTTTTATTGATTTTCAATGTCTTTCTCTCATTTGCAAAGCTTAACATAAAGAGCTAAGGTCTGAGACTTGCATAGGAGGCTAGTATAAGTGATTATAGACCCATACTGACTGCAAATAGTCATAGTGACGATATTTTTGTGTAACAAGTCAGGTTTTTCAATGTTTTTGTGCATTATCGCTTTGAGTAGAAAAATGCCATTTTTGGGGTTTTGTTGCATCCACTGATCCTTCCATCTAAACAGCTTCTATTATGAACAATTGACCCCCGGTTTAAGTGGAAATTATAACAAAGAAATGATTATAAAGCCCAATGAATGAAGAAAGTATGGGGGGAGAGGATTTTTGGCACGTAGTTCAAGGTAGAAGCAATGCAAGAGGGGCGAAAGTCCATTTGGTCTGAATTGGACAAATATTATATGTTTTCAGCCCCTCTCGATGCTACAGACACAGTGGTGCTATCCATTTCTCCATATGAGTTCTCCATTTCTCAGCCATTTCCCAGAAGGGGGGTATAAGACTCCTTTTATGTAACTGATGATGGTATTCTCTTCTTTTCATGCCATTTAATGAATGAAGGCCTCCCCATTGATCAAGCAGGGCCCAGAGATGTAGTCCAAGTTGGAAAAACTTTGTTATAAAGTCTTTTTGTCTTCTTTTAATGCCTTATGTGTTTCTTCTTCTTCTTTCATGTGCACATTAAATTTCTATGGTTAAGCTGCAATTTTCACATATGATTCTTTTAATACATCTATAAGAAAAATATACCTGAATCACCCATGCTCTCAATTATGTTGTCACTCATGTCTGTAGTGCATGAAGAAACTCATTAAGGAGAGCTACAATATTGAGGCCGATATTCTTCAGCATGTTAACAATGATCTTGTCATTGACTGATTCCACACTCAAGGACCCTTTTGGAAGCGCAACTGTCCTGAGATCCATTTTCCTGACTAGCTTGGTAGCCTGACTCATCCCTAGTGCTAGGATCATTTGTGCAATGCTCACCTGACCTACACCCACATGTATTCTGCTGGTCTAGATCTATAGTTTGCTCAGATCCTTCTTAACATTACCAAATGACTGCATGTACTATTGCTTGATGTTCAGTAAATATAAATCATAGGGGTTTCTCTAATGAGGTTACTAGAGCCACCACTAGGGAAATTAGAGTGTTTGTAGATTGATTGTTCAATTTATAAACAAAACCCGGAGATAGACTGAAGCAGCATTGATCTACTTTGCACTTGCATAGAAAATGTAGTTTAAAGGCTAGCTAGCTTGACTTCAGGCTCCGTCTGTAAGTTTATAAAACAAACAAATATAGACTAGCAAACAATCTATTTGATCCCCAGCGAAGTTGCCATTTTGTTATCAGGAAATCTAGTGTCCACTCAGAGCTGCTAGTCCCACTAAGACTGGTAGCTATCTTAGAAACAAACAAACTAAAACAACTTTCGCTTTCCTTTATGAGAAGTAGATAAGAGGGGAACAAAGGACACCAACCTCAGTCTTGCACTTGGTTCCTTGCTTGGTTCCTCTCCTTTCTGATAGATCTTTGCCACTCCTTCTTCGTTTAGCCAGCTTCAGAGAGCACCTGTGGAATCAAAGCAGCATAATACTATCGAAGAAAAATGATCTACAATTGTAAGCAATACAGGACCAGATATGTATTGACCACACAAATGTATATATCATCAAACATACAAGAATGTGGAGGAAAAATTGAATAGCTTTATTAATATCAAGAATAGCAAAGAGGATTACAACCAATTGTTCTGATGCAGCATCATCTTCCAGCAAGAAATCCCTTCTTCACCTCATGTAAAGCTTAGATCACCCAACACTATGATGTTGCACTAGGAAACCAACAACACTTCCTTACAAGATACAAGATTCCAGCCTCTGGATCTCTGTGATGAGGGATCCAGATATAGATTATTGTAGGGGGTGAGTCAGCTTCTGGGATTTTGATTAGTGTCCTCTCTCTGATAGTTCTTGATTCCACTTGGAGTTTGATGATCTCTTACTCATCCTTGGGCGAATTCAGAGAGGCAAGTGTCAGAGGATAAGTTTCTGGAAGATTCTATGATCCTCCACCTCGCAAACTGTCTTTGCCATTTGTCCATTCTTGCCCATTGCACCCCACAGAAGGGCTTTCCAGTATGCATCGCACCCTTTATGTAGGTGAGATGCATCAAACCCTCTGCACTGTGCATTCTATATGGTCTAGTTTTGACCAGTTCTGAGCATTTTTTTGTGGAGAACTTATGGGAGATGATGTAATCAGCTGACCTTGTTCCTTTATGGAATGAAGCAACACTTTTAGGGACTTAGGATCCTTTGGTTTATGGACATTTATGATTGGGGTTGTAATGCCCAAAAATGTCTATAAAATTTGCCCCCTAAAGCATGAGGTCATTAATCTTTTGATGTCGAGTGAAATGCTTTATCATGAGGATCCGAAGTTTCTTTGAGCTGGAAGGCGACCTGTAATAAGATATAATACAATACATCATCTTCATAATATTTTCATGATCTAGCTGAGGCGGGCATTCCCATTCTCAGCTTTATAAATTCATTTTCATGTACATAGGACAAACAACCATTTGTGTAGCAGACTGATGATTCAGACATAGTCATCATCCTTTGATTCAGATGATCATCTGTTCGGTAATGATGTACATTTTATGTCTTTATATTCTTGAACATATCGCAACTCGAATGGATGAAACTAGATCCGGGGTCTTCAAAACTCATTCAATATTCACTTGGAGTACAAGTCGATCCATGTGAAAGATGTTCTGGAGTCGAAGATGGAAAGACATCACCTCATTACCAGCCAATGATGTAAGTTGTTAACAGGTGCGAGAGGAATCACCAATAATGAAAATGATCCTCAAGGTACTACAGTACAATTCGCATGGTGTGAAAAAGGGACTTGGCGTTGAACACCACGCAAAATCTCTTGGTCGAAGGCCATTGATGTAAAACTGTCGCCGAAAGTGATAAACTTGCCATTGAGGCATGCAAGCTTCAAAGTACTGAAAGGGGTTGTTCCTAGGTCGAATTCTTGGATAATGAGATGATGTCAACAAGAAGTGACCCATCGTAGGAGGGACTTAATGAATCCCACATCTATGATACGGAATAGAGCAAATGATTTTGGAGGTGAAAACGATCTGATGATACAAGGTTCAGGGTGGTGGTCATGAAAGAATGGAGCGTGAATGTATTGCAGCAGATGAGACACAGGTGAATTCTCTGAGCGACTTCTCTTGAACATGGTAACACTGACAATGGATTGGTAGTGCTAACCCCAAAGATGGATGGTGTGATGGACCAATGGTGATATGACCGGTGAACGGAATAACCCAACCCAACTCAGACATGGAGTGAAAGTGTCATGTTCAAGAGTGACTTGGTACCAATAAAGTTTCTTCAAGTTTTCTTCCCAATTTTTCCCCAGTCATTGCTGACCAGTACCTCTTTATTTTTATCAAGCTTGAGGAGGATAACATATGCTTGTTCTATAATCCACCCTTTGGGTGAACCCGTCGCTATGCTTTAATGAGCCTAACAATAGTGAAACTCATTCTCGTCCATTTGGACAAGTTTGTTGCTATTGATTTTAACGAGTTTAATGACAATGATAACTTGTTCCTTTTTCAATTTTAGAGAGTCCGAAAAAGGGACGGAAAGGAAACTCCAATGATTATTTTTCATCATATAATCCCTTAAGTCCGAAAAAGCGTAAAATAATGCGAAAGGGATGAATTTTCGATATTTTTAATGAGCCGAACAAGACAAGCGCTCGATCTTTTTGTGTAATGATCCCTCAGGTCCAAAAAGGTTAAAATCTAGAGGTTTGATAGCATTCCCGATGACTTTAACGAGCCGGAGAGGCCAATCGCTCAACAATCTTTTCATATTTTACAAGTTACGTGAAAAGAGATTAAAGGAGACTCATTTTTGAGGAACGAGTGATAATTTTGGGTAGCAACTAATTCCAGGTAAGGTTTGGAATTTTCCAATCATGGTAGTGTTACAAGGATGGCTAACAAGATCACTCATCGTAGGTGTTCCTCAAAAGGGTAAACAATCAAATGGAGGTGTATGATCGACTAAAAAAAATGGAGGTGATGATGAGGACACGACCACAGCTTAAAAGCTAATGATAATGCATCCACAATGGTTATTTACCAGAAATTGGTTGTTTTTTAATGAGCTTAAACTCTGGGGGAAACATTTGCTCATTTCTTAGGTTTAATTTTTAACGAGCTTGAACTCCACATAAAAACTACTATTGCCAGTCATACAATAAGGATATCTCATCTATAGATGCAATTTTTTATGGAGATTGCACCTTTCAAAGCTTTTCCCTGCATCCTTTCTTTATGCAAGTTAGGAATGACCAATCCTATGAGTTTAAAGGGTTTGAGAATCTACAAACTAAGAAAATAAATGGTAACTATTTTCTCGCATGCAAAAAGGTTTGCATGCCCTCGGGTATAGTGAAAAATTTCCTGGCTACCATTTAGAAGTTCTCACATCCACAAGATAGTTTCCATCCACATAGCAGATAGAAACACTTCCTAGCTTAGTCCATCTAGACAAAGGTGATTCTACTCTTCAACCGCCTAACCTTAACAAAGGAATCTTATTCTCGTCTAATTCCCTCTTCCTCTATCGATGGGTATCGGACCAGTCATTTTCCTTCTTTGAAACCTACTCTATACATAGAGTTTCCTTGCCGGAGCAGGCCAGGGTGCATGCCCCCTAGGTTTCAGTCATGTCCTCCTGAATCACTCGCACTGTTCAGGTGGACGGACTGGAGATTGATGAGACATTCCTTGCATGAAAAGACCATTTAGGGATGGCATTTGACTATTATCTATGTGTGAGCTGGGGAACGAAAGATGGTCTACGAGCTGGACCACTCGGCCTTCATGCGGAAAACACATTACTCTAAAGAGTGAGGAGACAATGGCTCCCATGCTATAAATATAGCTGCGCCCAAGGAGTAGATTATAATCTAGGGGTCCTTGGACTACCAATACGTTCATATAAATGGTTTTCCTTCTCAACGTTATGGGCACATTGGGAAGGATCCCTAACAGTCAACTAGTTCCTTTATCGAAGCCTGTCAGCTTTCTCATCTTAGGCAGAAGCGTTGGCGAACCAAGTGATTTCCAAGCAATTGAGGAAAGGATACTCATAGAAGCCCCTTCATCTATGATGGTACCAGCCAGGACCATTCTGTAAACTTGTACAATGATTCGAAATGGTACACTAGTCGGTAAATGGGGTCTGCCTAGTAGATTCCAATTGAAGGAAATGACTAGGTTGCTTGGAGGTGGGACCGAATAGACGGCTGGATACAACTTTGACAAACTTCCTTCTTGCGGTAAAGGAATAGGTAGACTCCCCCATGTTCATTGGAGTCTGTGTTTACGAAAAGAATTTGAATGGTGTCATTCTTATTCTCTTCGGTGACTGTATCATCTGAAGATGGACCTTCTGAAGGAAAGACCAGGTCAAGTACCGCCTCAACCTTTTGAATTTTGTCTGGTATGGATTCAGAGGGTTTATCTTCAATGGTAGATGCTTCAACCAACCACAATGGCGTGTTAGTTAGATTTTCAACCAGTGATGGACTCGGCAAGATTTTCTTATATCCAAGAGGAAGTCGTAGCGGTGAAGCCAGACGGTTATCCAAAAATATTTTAGCTTCATCTAGGAAGGGACAATGGTGGATGAAGTGATCACCCTCACACAGTTTACAAGGAAATTTACATTTCATTTTCTATCCCAATACTTCGCTTTCACTAATTGACTGTGTACTTTCAACACGATCAGAGGTTGATGACACCGGATTGTGCAATCAAGGAGACTAGTCCCTTAAGATCTAAGGGATGCAAGGACAATCTCGGTGATAGTGGTCTCCTTTGTAAATGACACATGGAGATTTAGGCTTGGACAGTGCAGTGTGTAGATTTTTGCTAGATGATGCATGATTGCCCCATTTTGCCTTTGGCTTCTTCTTCTTCTTTTCCTTCTTCTCCTTCCCCTTATTCCCCTTATTACTTGATTTTCAGCTTTACCAACTTCATCAAGCGAAGAGGAAGGAGGAAAGGGAGAAATGGATGAAGTAGAAGGTTGAGGGGTAACTCTAGTATCATCTAGTTGCTGACTTGATTGTTCAGGAATTAAGGTATTCTGAACGACAGAGGTAGAGAAGAGACATACGTGCAAGCCAATCATCAACCCTGGAAGTGACAATGTGGCCATATGGGGCACCAACATCTCCCCAAGAGGAGAAAGGTCTAGGATTTCCTCCAAGGGGAAATCCTTGGTTGGTAGACTCCATTTTCCTCAACCTAAAGACCAACGAGTGAACTGTGATGTTATTTCGAGTAAAATCAATTTTAGACGCTTTGACACAACTTGTTTTTTCAATTTTTAAGAGTCGAGAAAAAACAAAAGATGACTCTAGTCACCTTCAATTTTTAATGAGCCTGAAGTGACAAGTGCTCAGATGTACCTTTTCCTTTAAGGAGTCTAAAAAGGAATGAAAGAGACTACTCTAGAAATGTAGATAGAGGGATTACCAAACCAATCACAAAACTGCAGAATACTTTTTACGGTACGACAGTCAATCTTCCTAAATGTTGTGTTCAGTGCATTGCGATCGATAGGGCGGCAAACACAGCTTCCTAAAGATAAAGGATATTGCCTATTGTGGTCTCCCAATATATACTCGACAGTACGTGGGAGCACAAGTCCATACTAGCACTTGTCGTCTCAAAGAGGAGGAATCACCCAACCAGCAATGAAAGCGATAGTTACCAGGCTTAACGATGCCAGAATACGTCTCTAGCCTAGACTTCTAAATGTTGTGCATTAGGTTCCAAAGCATTTTTATTTTCATTGAATTTATTTTACAGTTGATCTTGCTTAAGAAATTTGACTTTCACATTCACCAAGTGATGTAGATATGCAATTCCTAAAATGTAGTCTAAGATGATAAAGAATTGTTAAATCTTCTTTTGCAATGAAAATCCTAGCTACTAAGGAAAGAGAACTGAGGATTCTTTCAACAAAGAGCATAGAGCACACACTAAATGCACTGTCCTAAATCAAACCAATAAGAAGTCTAAATGCAAATGCACATGCATGTATTTGTTTTCAGCCTTCTTAATGTGCGAATGACAAGAAGAATGCTAAGTACAAATCTGTATTATCTTTTCAAGCGACAATACTAACAAATTTCTCTTCAAAACAAAGTGAAGATAACGATGACACTTTGCAATTTAGAATTGAAAATTGTTTTCGACACTTGAAAAACTACTAATTCAAATCACATACAAGAGTAACAGTATAATCGATCATCAAGAACAATAAGATTCTCTTCTATGACTGAAAACGACACTTGCGACACTTCCAAATCAAGAAATGACAGTCTGACTACGCTACTTTGTAAAAGAGAACTGAAAATGGCACACAATACATAAAAACATTTATAGTTCTTTGCACAATGGAGGCAGAATGATGGAAAGGAAGGGGGTTTCCACAGAGGTATACTGATCACAGATAGCAAAACTCCTGAATAGAGCTGAAAAGAGTGAAGAAAAACCAAAGTCTAAAGGCAAAATTAACCTTCTCTGACCATCGCACCTGTTACATAGAGAATCTAGTATGCATCTCACCTACTGTGCATGGGAGGTACGATGCATACAGACTTCCTTGAAGAGAGGGTGCAATGGTACTAGTGCGAGACTTTTACTTGGTCTTTGGTCACAGTTTGTAGCTTAGTTCAAGGATTTAGGCCGAGCAAGTGCTGTTCAGTAAATATAAATCACAGGGGTTGATCTAATGAGGTTACTAGAGCCACCACTAGGGAAATTAGAGTGATTGTAGATTGATTGTTCAATTTATAAATAGAACTCGGAGATAGACTAAAGCAACATTGGTCTACTTTGCACTTGCATAGCAAATGCAGTTCGTAGGCTAGTTGGCTTGACTTCAGGCTCCGTCTGTAAGTTTATAAAACAAACAAATATAGACTAGCAAACAATCTATTCGATCCCCAACAGAGTCTCCATTTTTTTATCGGGAAATCTAGTGTCCACTCGAAGCTGCTAGTCCCACTAAGACTAGTAGCTATCTTAGAAACAAACAAACTAAAACTACTTTCGCTTTCCTTTATGAGAAGTAGATAAGAGGGGAACAAAGGACACCAACCTCAGTCTTGTGCTTGGTTCCTCTCCTTTCTGATAGATCTTTGTCGCTTCTTCTTCATTTACCTAGCTTCAGAGAGCACTGGTGGAATCAAAGCAGCATAATACTATCAAAGAACAAATATCTACAATCGTAAGCAATACAGGACTAGATATGTACTGACCACACAAATGCATATATCATCAAACACACAAGAATGTGGAGGAAAACTTGAATAGCTTTATTAATATCAAGAATAGAAAAGAGGATTACAACTAATTGTTCTGACCCAGCATCATCCTCCAGCAAGAAAGCCCTTCTTCACCTCATGTAAAGGTTAGATCACCCAGCACTATGATGTTGCACCAGGAAACCAACAACACTTCCTTACAAGATACAAGATTCCAACCTCTGGATCTTTGTGATGAGGGATCCATATATAGATGATTATAGGGGGGTGAGTCAGTTTTTGGGATTTTGATTAGTGTCCTCTCTATGATAGTTCTTGATTCCACTTGGACATTGATGATTTTACTCATCCTTGGGTGAATTCAGAGAGGCAAGTGTCAGAGGAGAAGTTTTTAGAAGATTCTATGATCCTCCACCTCGCAAACTATCTCTGCCATTTGTCCATTCTTGCCCATCACACCCTACAAAAGCGATTTCTAGTATGCATCACACCCTTTACGTATGTGAGATGCATCACACCCTCTGCACCTTGGTATTCTGTGCAGTCCAGTTTTGACCAGTTCTAAGCAGTTTTCTGTGGAGAACTTCTAGGAGATGATGTAATCAGCTGACCTTGTTCCTTTAGGGAATGAATCAACACTTTTAGGGACTTCGGAGCCTTTGGTTTATGGACATTTATGATTGGGGTTGTAGTGCCCAAAAATGTCTATAACAAGACTGGTCACAATATATTCCATAGGCATCACAACTTCTACACCATAGACCAACCGAAAAGGTGTCTGACCGGATAGCTTTTTGTAAGTAGTCTCGTATGCCCACAACACTGCTGGTATGTGCACATCCAAATCATTCTGTTGTGATTTGCAAATATTTTTCATCACATTCTCCAAGATCTTATTGAAGGCCTCAATCGTTCCACTAGCTTGAGGATGATATGGTGTACTCTTTTGATGATACACCTGGAAATCTTCTATCAGCGTGCTGATCATTTCATTGAGGAAGTGCATACAACGATCATTCATCAACACTTTCGAGCAAGCGAACCTAGTTAACACGTACTCAAACAAGAAATTTTCCACTGTAGCCCGTATACAATCCTTCACAGGCTATGCCTCTTCCCATCTAGTCAAATAATCTATCACGGTGATGATATAGCGTGCACCTGTTTTCTTGCCTAGGGGCTGAATCAGTCATACAAAGTCGATTACCCATTTCTCAAATGGATGTAATGACACATGAGGGTTCAGAGACAGCTCATCCCTCCACGAAGGCCTTCCTATTCTCTGACATGCATCACATACCCTACAATATGATTTGGTATCCTTATGTAATGTACGCCACCACAACCTCACGCACAAAATATTCTACACTTTTGCTTTTCTTGCATAATTTCCTCCCGCAACTCCTCCATGAGATTCAGCGAGAATGCTATTCCATTCAAAATTGGGCACATACCATCAAAGTATCTTGTCCAATCCCATGTTATATAAGTGTCCTGCAATTACTGATAAATCTTCTACGCTCACTACCAACTCTTTCTTTTGTTGGCTGGTGTATCCTTCTGGAGCCGTCCCTGTGGTAAAAAAGTGGATAATATCTTCAAAGTGGTTATCCGCTACACACACCACAAAGATTTTCAAATCAGGTAGCCCTTGTTCCAAATTAGTAAGCTCCTCTCCTATTTCAATTTGTGACAAATGATCAAGTCCTAAATTCAACCTTCCTAGCTTCACAATTACCTCAAAGTCATATTCTTGAACTAACAATAACCATCTGCATATCCCCCCCCCCCCCCAAACACAGGCTTATTGACTAGATACTTCAAGGAAGAATGGTCTGTGTACATCTTGAAATGTTCACCCAGCAGATAATGTCTGAACTTTTGGAGCGCGTACACTAGGGAAAATTTTAGGGGATAATATTCGTAGGTGGGATAATTTTCAATGCTTTTCCCATCAAAATGATTTGCCAATTTCCACTTTTTTCTGAAAGGATTTTCCCAAATTTTATAGTACACCATTATTTTACCTTAAAAATTGCCAAAATATTATATCGAATAATATAAAATCATTAGAAATCTAAATATTTCTTCAAAAATATCACCAAAAATTATACAATTTTTAGATTAGTGACTAGTAAGATTTTCCAAGGTTTCTAAACTTTAAGATAAACTTCCACCCTTAAAATTTTCCCTCGCGTGCACCATAGCCAATCCTTCACACTCTGTTGTTGAGTAATTCTTCTCATCCTTTAACAACTTTCTTCTTGCAAATTCTATAGGATGATCCATCTCTCCTTCACTAGCTTATGTCAGCACTACTCCCAATGCAATACACGAGGCATCAATATGCACATGGAATTCCTTCTTCTAATCAGGGAAGACCACTATCGATGCAGTGACCATTTTTTCTTTCAATACATCCAATATTCATTGACATTCTTCTTCCCAATAGAATGTAGCATCCTTCTTTAATATCTTTTCCATAGGCGCAGTAATTTGGGCATAAGCCTTGATGATTTCAATAATATCTAGTATGGCCCAGCATTGCTTGTAACTATTTGACACCCCTTGAGGCCTCGAAATTAACTATTACCGTGATCTTGGTAGGATCCACCATTAGTCCTTGCTTGCACACCACATGACCAACAAAATTCCAAAGGGGACACAAAATAAGCACTTCTTCAGGTTCAATGCAATTTGATACCTTTGGCACGTATCCAACATTAAGCGTAGACTGGCTACATGGCACTTTAATAACCCAAATATTGTCCAATCATCAAATATACATCCAAGAATTTGTGAATAAATTCCTTGAACGTCGCGATGACTATGCGAGAGAATATCTCCAGCGCATTCTTGAATCCAAATGGCATCACTTTATACTGGAAACAATCCCATTCCATCACGAAGGTTGTTTTGTTCCTATCCTCTGGTGCAATCTTAATTTTATGGTATCCAGAGAACCCATCAGTGAATGAGTAGGCCTCCTATCCTCCCACATTATCCAGTACCTCATCAGTAAATGGTGTCAGAAAAGGATCATGGACACTTGCATCATTAAGCTTCCTAAGATCAACGCAAATCCATATTTCTCCCTTATGTTTCTTTTCTTGGACTACCATTGGTCTCACCCAATAAGATTCCTCCATTGGTTCAATAATTCCTGCCTCAAGTATCTTGTCCAATTCCAAGTGGAACTGTTCCTTGTATTTGTGGCTAAGGCGATATGGCCTCTCCTTAATAGGCTTCGCGTCTAGTTTCAAAGTTATTTTCATCACACCCAAATCACCTATGATGCATTTCAGGTCTGAAAATTTTGTAGGAAACAAATCCTGATATTTGTAGAGCAATTCAACAACCTAATCTACAGTAGAATAATCATAGTAATCCTTGATCTTCGCAAATTTTGGCTCTGCTGCAGTACCAATGTTCACTTGCCTAGTCTTTAATGGCATGGTGATGTCTGGGTTCTCTATCTGTGGACCTTCAACTGCGTGATGGCATTCTGCCTCTGGAATATTGATATTCCTTGGATCCTCATCCTCCCCCTTAGCAATCACATTATAGCATTCCAATGCATCACGTAGCTAGGTGATCTAGTCTGGTTGAACCAACTCCAAAGGGTGTTGTGGTATTCTGAAGATCGTTGCCTTAACCTCCTGTAGAGCTGCATTAATGCTTTTGAACCCATCTTCGAAACTGAAGGTCATTAAGAATCATTCCCTTAGTATATCCCACTTTGTGGTTCCATGGCGCAACTCCATTTCCAGGCACCTATTCATAGTCCAGAGTGTGATAAAATAAATGCACCCATTCTAGTTGCGAATCCATTCCATAAACTTTAGTCCATTTTTCTAAATGATCACATGGATAATTTCTCCCATCATATTTCTTAGTCAGCTAAAATTTCAGGCAACCAAATCGTAACCTCATCATCCTCCTATAATCGTTCCATTCATCAAATATGTCTTTGTGCATACCCCACCACCATGCGAACGTAGCATGCAATGCCAAATCCAATGCTTGAAAGCAATGATCCTTGGGTACTTCTCTTTCGAAGGCATCCAAAAACTTATCTACATTAGTTAGAACATAGTAGTAAGGTAAATTTCTTAGCTCCGATGACACACAACGTAGTGATTTAGTCATCATGTTGCAATGAAACGTAGATAATTCATGCAACCTATTCTGTTAATTCTCCAATTCTTCATCGGAGTCTGAGGTACAAGAGCTTTCACAATCCCATGCAATCCATCCATCAATTGTCGGATTAATCCAGTCTTAGTCTCACGCTGTAATTTTATAGATTTGATCCAAATCATCATCACTATCTTCATAGTCACATACCAGTTCAGTATAGTGAAGACCTTCTGCAGGGTCCAATGGTGCTACAACATGGAGCGATTTCCTCTCAAACGACATTGTCTGCTTCTTCAAGTTGATGAATCCATTCATATCAATATCCCAATCAATTTCAAGGAGTGTGGGGTATGGATTGGTGTCATCAACAATTTCTATCACTTCAAAATCAGCCATCATGCTCGCACCTTCTATATCTACGATAACTCCATATAGACATACCATAGGGATAATTTTCTGCTAGTTTGCAATCCTCAACTAAATCAGAGACCACTGTAGTGTAGGTCTTCCCATTCTTTCCCATGTCTATTTAGGAAAAACGTTCATATCAAATCCTAAATCCAAAATAACCTAGTCCTCATAGTCTCCTATCTGTGTGGTGAGCCTCATCTCGCACCTTGTTCTTGCCTTATGTTTACCAATTTTTCGGACTACATGGTGTCCCTTAGGAGAACTCTCCTTACTAGCACACTTGTTTATCAATTCTTGTAGCCCTTTTACAACCTTTCTATCACGCAGTAGTTTCATACAAGTCTCCAATAAAGTGGTAAGCATAGAGGGGTCAACCTCTGTAGGCGTGCTGGTTTCTGGTAGTTTGTCCTAACTTCCTAAGGTAGAGGCCTCAACGAAGCTTTTATTTGCCTCCAAACCTAATCTCCTTTTCTGGGGATTTGTAGACCCATCCATCCTCTTCAGATCATTTTCCTTTATCATCACTAGTCGTGATCCTACTTCTCATCACGACATTCACATTTCGATCCTCTTCGCGGGGCTCTACCCTCATCATCTATAAGTTTTTGGGTAGGATGCTGAGTCTATGCCTTCTTATCCTACATCTTGGTTATCAAAACATGGCATTCTTCTATTGTGTAGTCAAACTGAGTGCAGTATTGACATGACGGGTGTGTCTAACTCATACAATCCGGTGCATAGTGCCTTGGTGTTCTACAATTATAACAAATGACCTGTCCACGAACTCTACCAGGTCCTCCTCCTCCTTGGCCTCATCCGTGCCCCTGATATCCTCTGCACGCACTCCCCCAGTGCCCTGATCCGGAGGTCGAGTCTCTGCTTGAATTCAATATGTAGGGTGTCCTCTCCATCATTAGTTTATAGTTACAATAGTGGCACTCATCGTGGCCAACCGATTTGCAAAAATTGCAGAACAATTGTTGTGGTGTCTGTACAAACTTTTGTAACAAATGATAGTTATCCCTTACATGTTTTCCAGCCACTTGACAAATAACACACCACAGCGTGAGCCCCGTGCTTGGTCCTGCTGGAGCTTCCTACCTTAGGGGCATTGGCCCCCTCTATGATATAATTTGCAAAGATATGGTAGTGATCTTTATCATTCCCCTGGCTCTTACACTTGAGGCACCCGACTTCTCCGTGCACCTCTGGCCTAGACTCCTTTCTTTCTTTAATCTCTGTAATTCCAAGCAAAGGTTTTGCAACTATGAGTGAATTTGTTGGACTCCCAAGGACACATCCTAATTAGTTGTTTCATGCAATCTCATCGCCATTTCTAGATATTTCACCTGAGTTCCTATATTTTGTTGCGATAAAGCAATCCTTAGGTGGGGAAAGAGCTAGGCTATAAACCACTCGCAATGTTGACTATCTATGAGATTCATATTATCTTCGTGGATCATGCACTTCAATCTTTGATCCAACTCCCAGGGCATTCTACTGGCCCTCATCATGATTTCCTTAAATCCAATTGCTGATTGTGAGTTAGACTTACGCTTATCAAATTATTTGTTCAAGGCAATCTTAGTGTTTGCTAATGACGTCAACAGATTATCGTTGCAGTGATTAATGTACCATGTCATTGTGTGATCCTGTAGAGCGGTAACCAACTATGTATCCTTTATATTATCATCCATAATCTATTGTGTTGTCCACACAACCTTCGCAACAAACCAAAACTGATCCAGATCCTCACTTCCTAAGCCCTTGAAAACTAGAAATTTCATTGTATTCAACATGAATGATCGTGGTGGTGGTGGCGGTGTGGGTGAAGGTGTATGTTGTGGAGGTGAAGGTGGAGGTGGTGTGGATGGATGATGTATCCACGGAAAACCCTGCCTTATCAACTGGACAGTGCTCCACAGTGAGGCTTGTACCAGCCCTTCGTGGTCACTTGAAGGAGGTCGAATCAATGGGCTATATTTAGGACTTGCTTTTTCTTGGTTTCTAAAGCTCCATCCACTTCGCATAGATCCAAACATAAAGGCAATGGTATAACCCATTTTTCACACAAGAGCATCTTAATCTAGGTATTCAAAGACCTCAAATACTTACCTTGCAGTCCCTTGAAGAAGCATCGCTCTGCTTCACTTTAACTAACTTCAACCGTGGACTCTGTAACAAATCCTCCTATAACCCAATCAAGCTAATTGCCAACAGCACGCGTGATCTTATCTTCAGAGGCTTCCAACCTTCGCACTAGCTTCAGAGTCCACACTATTGGACCGTCAAGCCTCGACCTTCCTTGGTCATCTGCCAATTTAGCTATCAACTCGTATAGTTCAATCGAGAAGGTGCAAAAGAAAATTTCATGTATTTTTGTGTAAAAATATTTTTCCAGCCACTGTTCTTTTGTCAGGCATGAATTTTTGTTCTCTTGTGCCGTGAATTCATGGATCTTCCTATCCAACCACTTCTCAATTTCCTTTTTAGTCAGATTCCAATGATGTGACATCACACATCTCTTTATGAAGATCCTGATCCCGGAAATAGAACCATTTGTTGGCTTAGTGGGTCCTGACCCAAGCTCAGTGTTAGTTTCACCAAACAAAGCCCTACACTACTAGCCCTTTTGACATCAATCCATATAGTGTAGACTGAAATCTCACCCGAAGCAGTATGGGGGGATGTTGGAACCAAGTTTCCACATCCAAAGATTAGTGTGATGTTTTTTATGACCTAGATCTTCCTTCATGAAGATCTCCAAGGCCTTAAGGCTTAGCATTGTAATTTCCCTCAATTGGCCCCTAGACCTTTGTGAAGTTCTATGACTGGATTTTGCAGACCTTGAACAGGAAAATTAGCTACATACGCACACCTCAAATTATTCTTAGATCAATATGTGCTCAGATCTACCCAAGTGTTTAATAAACCTAACAGAAAGTGTTATGATCTTCACATAATCACTTAACGTTAATTGCATTTAGTTAATAAGATGGATCTAGTAAATTTGCGCATCAATACATAATTATTTCATAAGAACATTATTCATTATAATGTATATCGTAATCATAAATAACAGAAGTACAAAGATAAAACACATGAATTTCTGCAACAACCTTCTTATTGATCTTCAGTATAAGTTTACAAACTCAACACTTCCCTACACACTCAAATGTAGGGGTCCACACACTCAACTATGGACAATACTCTAGGCCTTTGCGCACTCAGCTACAGATCCTTTTCCCCTTCTAAGACTTACCTCCCTATGCTAACTATCTAGACTCCTTTCGTTGTACCCATAGACAAAAGACTTATATCTACCTTAGACTCTCTAAGACACACCTATTTATACGATCCCATGGTCCACGAACCATGGGAAAATCTCAAGAACCGACTCAACTCTACATAAATGAGGGTAAAAACCCCTTTTTACTTCTAACTAACTATGCACTCCACATCTGCAATTCACAAAGACTTAACATACTTTTATCGTACTTTAAATCAAAACTTGGGCTCTTCCCCAAAACTGACCAAGGGGACCCCATCTCAACATTACATGACAACAATAGATGGACAAGGTCATGGAGGAGTATGAGGACATCTTCACCTCCCTCGGAGGGGTGCCTCTGCACTTTCAAGTCAAGCACTCCATTGATCTAAACCCAAGTGCGTCGTTACCCAGTGGACCACTATATTGGTGCCTCATTCTAGAGAAAAATAAAATCGAGATGAAAATTCAGGAGCTGCTATAGAAAGGTTACATCCGGTCGAGTTCATCTCCCTGTGGGAGCCCGATCGTGTTGGTACAAAAGAAGGATGGGACTTGGAGACTCTGTATTGACTATCGGGCACTGAACAAGATCACTATCTAGAATAGCTACCCGATTCCACAAATTAATGACCTTCTGGACCAACTCAATGGGGAAAAATATTTTAGCAAGATCAACTTGAAGTCTGAATATTACCAGGTACCAATCAAACTGTCCAATGTGTGGAAGACTACCTTCAAAGCCAAGGAGGGCCTTTTTTAATGGTTGGTGATTCCTTTCGGGTTGATGAATGCTCCTGCAACCTTCATGAGGCTGATGGATGACATCTTGTGGCCATTCACCAACTCATTTATAGTGGTATACTTGGATGAAATCTTGATCTTTAACCAGAGTTGGGAAGAGCACCTCCACCACATTTGATAGGTTCTCCAAACACTGTGGCAACATAAGTTGTGTGCCAATTTGGAAAAATGCACTTTTGGCATGACCCAGGTTTAGTATTTGGGATACATTATTGTTGAACAGGGGGTGCATGTGGATCTAGCCTAGATCCAAGTCATTCAATATTAGCCAACCCCAACCACTCTGATAGAGCTCCATAGCTTTTTGAGTCTTTCCAATTTCTACGCAGGTTCGTGTTGGGGTTCTCTTATATCCCTTGGCCCTTGAGTTAAGTCACCAAGGGAGGAGTGAAAGAAAAATTATTTTGTTCTGAATCTCAATAGAAGGCATTCATAGAGTTGAAAAATTGCCTCTTCTCTACACCAATGATCACATTACCAGACTTGCAACAACCATTTCAAATCGAGACATATGCCTTTGACTATGCTATTGGGGTAGTCCTTACTCAATAGGGGCATCTAGTGGCATATCATAGTGAGACACTTTCAAACATAGTCCAGAAGTATCTCACTTACGACAAAGAGATGTATTCCATTGTGGAGGCCTGTCGACAATGGAAGCATTACATTTTGGGGAAGGAAATGGTCATCCACATAGACCACCGACCCCTATAGTTCATACAGACATAAGGAAGTTGCAGAATGATCACCATTAGAAGTGGTCAACATACTTGCAATAGTTCCATTTGAATATCAAGTACAATAAGGGTAGCACCAATAATGTTGTAGACTTCCTCAACTGACCACTGATCATGGCATTAACCAACGTGCTCAACTCTTATGGGCATGAGACTTCTGATTAGCCACTTCTATATAAATGTAATCCAGAATTCGGCCACACATACCATACGGTATTGGAGGGTTAGCAAGTTCCATATTTTCACCTCCAGGATGCTTTGCTATACCACCTGGGACACCTTTGTGTTCCTTCAAATGAGCATGCCAAGATGATTTTGGAAGCACACTACAGTCGGGTTGTTGGGCATTTCGGGGTCGAGAAAATAGTGGTAATATTGCAGAAGTATTTCTATTGGCTGAATCTTCAACAAGATATTGGGAAATACATTAGATCTTGCACTTCTTGTGCCATTTCCAAATCGACCATCAAGAAGCAAGGCCTCTATACTCTGCTTCCTACCCCTAGTTGACCTTGGGAATCCATCTCCATGGATTACATCTTAGGCCTTCCTTCTACTAAGCATGGAAATTACTATGTTTTATGGTCGTCGACAGATTCTCGAAGATGGCCATTATCGTGGCTTGCAAGAAGAATATCACAACATAAGACACTATTAAACTCTTCTTTGAATGAGTGTGGGTACACTTTTGGATCCCATAGTTTATCATCTCAGATCAGGACAATAGGTTCCTCAGTACATTTTGGTCTAGTCTCTCATCGATGCTGGACACCAAGCTCACTAAGTCCATAGCTTTCCATCCCCAAACTGATGGCCAGGCAGAGGTCATTGATTGGATGATCGTACACATTCTACTCATGTACAACTCAAAGCATCCACACACATGGGATGAGAGCCTCCACTATGTTCAACATAGTTATAAACATGCTCTCCACAGCTCGAATGACCACAAACCTTTTCAAGTGGGCTTGGGATTCTAGCCACTATGTCCCATTGATGTGGCCATACCATTTGCAACAACTTAGGTAGATTTGGCTCATGTAAAGTCTGAAGCTGATAAGGAAAATAGCTTCATTGAGCACATTCTAGGTGGGTGACAAAGTTTGGTTACATTTGCAGAAGGAGCAACGCGTTGTGCCCTGCCGCAAGATTTACCCACTTCGATCTGGGCCATACACCATCACCAAGGTTGTGGGAGATAATGATTTTGAGCTCAAAATTCCCCCATTCCTTGGCTTTCACCCAGTTTTCAATGTGGATCGCCTTCGGCCATACTTTCCACCATAACTGGACACATCCGACATTGCAGAACAACTCACACCAATAGAGTTAAATCTAGAATGCATGGAACAAGCTGCAACTGATTGGATCATGTACACGTAGATCAAGAACACCCACTAGCATAAGATCACGCTGTATCGTGTTGTCAAATATAGCCAACTCCTACACCAAGACAAATGGCTCACCAAGGACCAAGTTCAACAAAAGTTTCCTCATCTCATGGAGGAACTCAACACAATGGAGAACAATGCTTCCTAAGGGGGGAGGACTAATCCAGGTGGATATTTGTGGGCACTCTATTATTCCACTTGGATCCTCACCATTATTTTTTCATTTTTTTTTTTTTTTTTTTTTTTTTTTTTTTTTTTTTTTTTTTTTTTTTTTTTTTTTTCAGTTTCCTTAATTGTAGCACAGTTTACTATTTTTGGCAGTTTTTCGGGTCTTGAACTTTCGAAGCCATTTTGAGGCCATAAATGGCATATTTTTGGCTAAATTCCTAGGTTAATTTCTAATGAAATCACATCGAAAGTTTTAGTCCTCGGAGATATCTTTCCAACGAGGTATCATACATGTCAAAAAAGATAATATGACCAAGTTACAACCCCGGGAAGTTGGCTACCCAACTAACCCCAATGGGGCCCATAAACTCTTGGTGTTACATCTCCTCAGGTTAGGGTTTTGGTTGTTTAGGGTTTTCTCTTATTGTTCAATAAAAAGGCCCTTGAGCCTTAGTGTAACTCAGTTCAGAGGCATGTAGCCACCACATCTCTTCTCAGAGATAAGCTACCATCACCTGAGCTAGTCTTATTTCTGTTATGTTTATAAGCATATTTCAATATTTGATATTAATGAAATGAAGCATTATTTCTGCTGCATCTCTATATTTATGGTTATATCTGTAATTTGTTGCATTCCTGTTTAAATATGGATTAGAATTTGTAATACTTCAACTATTCTTCTCCCCCTAAACATGAAATGAAACAACCATCTTGTTCAAACTGCCTATCTGCCAATCGTAGACTTGTGTCATATACTGTTTCATAGAATCCTCATATTCAAATTTATAGGAGTCAATAAGTTGAATTGTTCATAATGGTGTGTCATTTAACAGATTGTCTTGAATCGAGTCATTAACTAAAGCAGCTCCTGATTCCTCATAATCTGTTACGAATCATGAAAGCATAACTGTTGGGACCTTATTGCCTTCTTTATTTTCTTGTTCATCTTGTAGTTGTTCATCTTGTACCTATTTTCCTTTCCAAACCTTCTTATTCTTGTCGTTAAGCTTTTCATTCATGGTTGATTCCATCATGTACCTACAGTTACAAGCTATGTGTCAATAGTTATGACATTTGTAACATTCGATTTTATTCATAGAAGATTTCATTTGGTGACTATCTCGTGATCTTGCAAATTTGCTTCTAGGGTTTTGTTGATAATAGTTGAACTTGTCTAGAACTTCACAATCCCTAACCATATGTCCAAATTTTTTACATTTGTAACATTCAACATCATCTCTCAAATGATCAAATTTGTTGATATTATGATGAGTTTTGGAATATCCATTTCTGAAGGATCTCTTCGAATTATATTCATTCCAAACATACATGTGACATTATGTATCTCTATGTCCAAACCTTCCACATGAATAACAATGACCATAAAAGATAGGTTGGTACCTGGGAGGAAATTTTCTCCAAGGAATTGTCTTCCAAGTTTTTTCTTGCGAGTCTTTATCTCTTGTTCTTCTTGCGAGTCTTGATCTCTTGATTTAGCTGAGAGATCTATCTATTTGGTATATTTTTCATATCCATCTTCTTCAATTGTCATAGAAGGAATCAACATCTTTTCAAATTTTTATTTGTAACCAAGACCAGTCTTGTCACTTTAGGATCATTGGTTGCTGATGAGTTCATCCAAAGTCTTTGAACTGTTGGTGTAGTTTTGAAAAGTTTTTCCATTTTTTACTTCCTTTCGTAGAGAAACTATTTCAGCTTCCAATGCTTCTTTCTCCTTGTTGCTTTCCTGAGTGATCCTTTAATTCATTTGTACTATTCAACCTTGATTTTAATATGGAGAACCTATTCCCTTTCTGTCTTCAATTCGTCTTCAAGGGTGTTAACAAGCTTCTTTTCGGCCTTGAGATCTTTGATAACCCTAACTACTTCATTTTGAAATTCGACTTTATTCATTTCTTTTTCTTCATCTCCTTCTTCATCAGGTCCTCTTATTTATTATGCTTGGCCATAAATAATACTATTCCGTAGAATTTGTCTTCGTTATCACTTTCTTCTTCATATGAGGAACTATACTTTTTGGAGAAGAAACTTTTCTTAAACCATTTCTTCTTGCCTTGTGATGAGCCTCAGTATTGAAACAAGAATGCTGCAACTCCCAAGGCTACCAACTTTAATTATCAACTTGGGGTTCGTACAAATTTAAGAGGTATCAACACTATATGTGCAACATACAATGTGTCCTTACTTCACTATTATGTTGTAATGGAGTGAATGTAATAAAATAAAATCCTAAACTAATTGTAGAAAATGAAATGCTCGAAATGGAAACCTTAACCTATTGCAAGAAACAAAATAAAAGGAAATAAACCTAGTCTTATTGCATAAAGTAAATATCATGAAATAAATTTCAATTTACATTTCAAAGATTTTAGATCCATTAACAAAGTTCATTGTATGTGGTAATTGAGAAAATCATCATTGTATTATCCAATTCATAAATTTGTCAATTAACCCAAATCGCTGAAATGTTTTGCATGGGCAAACAAGAAAGTAATAAGTGGTCTTTATTATTCCCTAATCATCTATTTAGATCCTAGGGGTCTTGATTCAACCCTATGGGACAATAACCAAGCTTCTTGAGCAAATCTAGGCAAGTATATCCACGCTGGAAGAGTACTACAGGAAGCAACAGATTTACTACAAGAAACTATAATTCACCAAATGACCAAGAAAATCAAATCCAAATTGGATGGGATTTTTTATTTGTTGAATAGGATATATTAGGTCTCCATTCTAAGTGGAATCACTCAGAAAATACCTCTGTTAACCCATGCTAAAAACTAGCAGAAAATTACTAGTCTAAAATATAGAAATTTGAAAACTAGTGATCTAGTAAATCTATCAAATGCCTAACCTAATCAATTGAAAATTCAATGGGGTAATTTTTTTTGTTAACTATAATGTTTTTGGGATATAATTCAAGTGTAATGAATGCGATTGAAGCTCATTAGCATGCTCTAAAAAATAGAAGAAATTTATTGTTATTTCCCACAAGGGACTTCTAGAAATCTAGATTTGGGAATAAGCAAGCTAATCCAAGTAGCTCAATGATTACTTTGACCTTAAAAATCTGTTACAATGATGAAATGATTCTTGTGATCATGCAAAATAACTTACTTCAACTATTTAACCCAATCCTACAACAAGAAATCATTAATACTAAATGCAAAAATAGAAGAAAACAAGAACACGTGATGCATGTGAATAAGAAGTGAGAGGAAGAAAAGTAAATGATACAAAAGGGATTTGAGGCTCCTAGGATGGCCAAGCCCAAGGAAAATCAGAGTCCTATGAAGGAGTCTAATATTTAGAAGCTGAACAAGGCACCAATTTTCATTATTTCCATCAATATAATTACATCCCTGCAAGAAATGAAAGTGGAGCTGCAAAAATATGAGTTCTCTCCATAAGAAGACTAATAAAAATCAACCCCTAGAGGAAACTTTGACTTGGTACTTATAAAAAATGATTAAGAAACGTTCCACATGAAAGGAGAATGATTTACCCACCAAAATCCTTTGATTAGTGGATCTGGTTCCCAATGGTAGGAATCAACATTAAATGGCAAGGAACACATTCCTAGATTTTCTCAATCATTGGAGCTCCACAATCTGTGCCATAATTCCAAAATATCTTATTGATTTATTATTTAATATTGATCCTCCTATAGTAGGGAGAAAGTCCCTAAATTATCTTGTCCTCCAAATCTTCATAATCTGCCCAATATTCTCACAATATTCCACAAAAATAAATAATATTAGTCACAAATATGTAATTATCCATAAACCTTCCTAATGAACATATTAAAGTTAAAAATACATTATCTAATACAAAAAGAGAGGTTTAATGTGTTGAAGGATGGTAAGATGGGTCTTAATTTATGTCTAATTTAGAGGCCCATCATACCCCCTGGTGAAAGTGTTGATCATCCTCTGAGCAACTTAGTGACCTCATTGTGCCGCATTCATGGCCCTAGTGGCCTCTCTCCTGTGCATTCCTCAGTCCTCTCTCTTAAGAATTTTGGTTGTAAGTTCTGCAAGGACAAGCACAAAAATGTAGTCGTTATTTTCATGATTGTTTAACAGTATTTCAAGAAAAAACATAACTTTCGTCTTTGAAAGTGAACTCTGTTGGTTTGTAGATCCATTTCATTAATATCCACGTCCTTGAAACCTTCATTCCATTTTCACTCATTTTTCAAAAATTGTTTATGCATAGAAAAAATCATAGTGTTTCTTGAGACCATTAGCTTGATTTCTTTCCCTTATTCAAGATGGGTTCTTGAATATTTTTCAGTTTGGCAAGGTCTTCCACATCCTTTTTCAACCTTCTGCTACCTTTTTCCACCATTTGGACACCTCCGAGACCTTCAAAAAACCTTTAGATGAGAACTAGGACATTTTGTAGTAAATTTGTGCTTCTTGTAGGAAACTACAGGAAACCCTGTAGTTATTCCTATAGTACTATAGGAAGCCATGTTTAAACCTATTTTGAGAAGAAATGATAGTGTGAACCTAAAGTTGGCCCTAAACTTGTCTTCCATGCCTTTCTCCCATTTCTATAACATATTCTAGGCCTTGGACGAAAGATAGAAAGAGATTAGATACCTCTTGGAAAGCCTCTTTTCATAACTGCATTTAGAGTTCTATTTTGATGGTGAATGCCTTATTTCATTTTATTTCCTTATTCTTATCTTTTATGGCCTAGATGATTACCTAATGGCCTTGGAGTTCTCTTTTTTTATTAGGTCTCTCTTAGGCACTGCCATTTTGGGTTTTAGCACATTTTTTTCCTTTTTTCCTTCTCGTAGCAGCATTCTGCCTTCCTATAGCAGTCATTCCTCCTCTTTTAGGGTCTTTTGACTATATGGGAGTAATGTGAAATGATGTAGAGGTTTTGGAGGATGATGCTAGGTCTCAAAGGGAGTAGTGTAGGTTTGTGAAAATGGAGAGGATATGCTCTAATGTGTTTTTTCAAGAAATTTTCAAGGTGAGACAGAGTGTAGGGTTTGTTCTTGAAAAATATTAATTTTTATTTATGAAATGGGATGGATGAATGATGGATAGATAGTGGATATGAAATGGATGGAGGGCTTGGAGTGTTGTGGTGACTTGGCCTTTGCATAAATTTCTTCTTTTAACTATTGTCCCCATTCCTCAGAATCATCACCCTTCCTAATTTGGTTTTTCTACATTGCATGAGTGAAGGAGTGAGCTACAATCAAATAGTTGAAGGTGGCCAAGACTACTAACGCATCTTTAGCTTATAAAACCTCATCTCTCATGCATTGACAACAAATTTTTAACTATAATATGCACAAGAGAAGAGGTCAAGAATATTTCATACATGTACCTACTTGATGGTTGTTGGAGAGACATGCATGTTGCTGATGAGTTGATGATCTATCCATGGTCCTATGGAGGTGATAATTTCCTTTTTTTTCTGCATAGGTTTTAATAGCTTGGTGATTCTAAACCTATGTCCTCCAATTACCATGAGAAAGATATCTTAGTCAAATCTGGCCTTCTTGGAGTGTTGCACTTGGCCATAGGTGATGTTCACCTTCCGTATACCTTATTCCACCATTAAACACATTTGACACACTTTATTTCACCTTCTGGACCTTACTATAGCTTTCAACCTATTTCCTGTAGTAAACTAGGACTCTTGTAGTACTATAGGAAACTCTGTAGCAACCTTATTTTCTCCATATCTCCCAAACAGTAGAATGGATTGACTCAAAATTTTCTGAGCAAGTTGCCATCATCCTTATGCACCTCCCCATCAAAAAAATAAAAAATAAAAATTTAAAAAAAAATTTAAAAAAAAATTGGCCAATGGATGCACAAATCTCGAGAAAAATATAAAATGGCTAAAGTTAATGGAGGTGCATTTCTTGGAAACCATGCACTGAAATTTGTTGAAATTGGTTGGGCATGTTACCATCATCCATATGCATCTCCCCAAGAAATAAGTTTGTAAATGATGCATGAATATTGAGAAAATTCAAAAATTGTTATAGTTGATGGAGGCCAATTTCTCGAAAACTATGCATTGGAATTTGCTAAAATCGCTTGATCATGCTACCATCATCCATATGCATCTCCACCTGAAACCAATTAGCAAATGGATACATGGTTTTCAGGATATCACAAAAATAATTTTTTTCTCTATGTATTTCCGTTTCATGTATTAAAACAGAGCATTCCTGTAGTATTTTAGGACAACAAGGAAAATGAATGGGAAAAACTTGTTAATGATGGGTGGATGGTGGAAATAGATGAGGGTGATGGACTGGCATGGCCTTGGCCCTTCTGGAGCATATGAGCAAAGGAGGAGAAAGTCCAAGTTTGACTTCTTTTGACTAGAATTTTGACCAGTTTTTTCTTTTCTTTCGTGCCAACTTGTTTTTGTTGCTTGTAGATGTTGGAGATCACCTATATTCATCAGAGAGATACATGGAGCAAAGATTTTTTATTTTTTCATTTTTTTTATTCTAGGCCTACTAGCCACGTCGATGAGCTTTTCAACTAGAAGGTCTACCTAGGCACCCCGAAGGAGGTTTTCACCTAGGATCTTTTCTTTTTCTCCTTTTTCCAACCCATTAACCGCCTCATAGAGGTTTTCAATCAATGAGCCAACCTCAGGCACCTCAAAGGAGATTTTCACCTGATATTTTATTTTTTCTCTTATTTTTCATTTATTTATTTATTTTCCTATCCTACTCTACTTGAAAACAAAAAAATTCAAGTGTAGGAGTACTTCCAATGGAGCCACTTGCATAACTAGATGAGAAATAAAATCATGTGTAGGATTGAAACATATTCTTTGACATGTACCTTAATGTAAGAGAACAAATTCTTTGGCTTTGATGATATCAAGAACAGTTGAAGAAGAGACTATTGTTGCAACTTAGTGACTATCTAGAACCATGTTTCAATATAGTTGTGACACCCCTATTACAATTGCTAATTTGGATAATCTTGGATGTCTACTTCTTCCATGAAATTCAAATATTTTTCTTTTTGTTAATTACTATCTCGAATACATACAGGATCTAATGGTAAATATGAGGGCACTTTTACAATCTTTGATTCTAATGTCTGCTCTTTGTCAAGTGCATCCCATGATTCTTTGGTCTTCTCATTTGAATCTTATTTTTCTGCATATTGTCCTTCAATGATATCAAGCAAATCTCTTTTTTGTGATACTCTTCTTAAGCTAATATGAATACCATTTAGATCAAGAGGGCATGTTTGGAAGTGTTGTACCTCAGCATTATTAGTGGGCTGAGTTAATTCAATGTGTGGGGTTTGGAAATGGTGGTACAAGTAGTTGAATGGGAGTGGATATTTGAGATGGATGTGGTTGGGGTTGTGGTTGTGGTGGAGTTGAGTGGTAGGGATAATATGGAGTTGGGTATGGAGGATATTGAGGAAAATATGGAGGATATTGTGGGTGTCTCCCATAAGTTCCTTGCCAACCTTGTTGCCAAGATTGGTTTTGGGGTTGATATGACCAAGGTTTCCAAGGAAAGGGTGTGTTCTAATTACTTTGATATGGACATGCATAAGCTTGAAATTGTGAATTATGCTCTTGCATCGTATCAGGTTGAATAGGCTTCCATGGTCCTCTTGGAGCTACATAACATAGTTGGATTGGCAATTGAATTGCTCCATTGTCCTCTTGGTAAAATTCCTTCAACCTTGGTAATGAGCAGAAATATTTAACATCATGTGATTCTGAATGGACAACACAAATATCAACATCTTCTTTTTCTTCATCTTTCATTTTTAACATTTCTACTTGTTTGGTTAAATTGCTAAGAATTTATGTTTTAAAGTCATCAAAAAAATTTCAAGTTTAGCTTTCATTACCGATCTTGATGCTAATTTACTTACTCATGCTCTTCCTCTTGATATGTGTTTGCGTGTTTCACAAATTTATTAAAATGATAATTGGTTTACATCACCTCTACTCATGAGATCAAGGAGATCAATCCACTCATCCCTAATTGTTCTAGTTAAGAGGGGTTTTAGTGTGTTGGATCCTAAATGATGTAGTTTTTCCCTCTTAACATTATACATGAACCTCTCTATTAAATCCTCTAGACTCTCATATTATTTTTGATTCATTCTAAAATTTCTTCTTTAATATCATGATCTTTATATTTTTCAAGAAATATATTTTGCATATCATTCCATGATCTTATTGAATTAGTCCCTAAACTCATGAACCATTTAAGAAGTCTATCCTTCAATGTTTCCTAAAAGAATTTTAGTTTTTGAGTGTTTAACAAGTAACCATAAGATCTACAAATAATTCAAATTAAAAGAGAAAGGTTTCCAGATCCTCTCACCTTAGACCATGGAATTTTGGAAGAAAATATGGAGGGATGTTCTTCATGTGCACACTGACATTAGTATCTTGAATGAGAAATCCAAGAAGATATTTTTCATTGTCATCATATCCATCCATTTCTTCTACCTTCTCTGTCACCTCTTCTTCTTCTCCTTGCAAAAGTAAATGGTGATGTGGCTCTTACTGCACCACGTGATCAAATGGGGGGGTGGATTGGTGTTGGAGATTTTTTTTGTTTTATGATTGAATGAAAACACTAATGCAATGAATTTATGTTTTTGAAAGGAAATATGCCTAATGCAAATATTTTTTGATTTTGCAAAAAGTAAAAAGAAATGAATCAACTAGGGAGGAAAAAATACATACTTTGACACCTCCTCGGCAATGGTGCCAAAAAGTGATGAGCCTCGATATTGAAACAAAAATGTTGCAACTCCTAAGGCTACTGGCTTTAATTATCAACCCGAGGTTCATACAAACTTAATAGGTATTGGAACTATATGTGGAGCATAAAATGTGTGTTGGAAATAATATTGAGAGGGGGGGGTGAATCAGTATTATCACATCAATAAAACTTTTTCATTTCCATATTCAGATTCATATATGCTACTTCCACAACTTCTTAGGATTCAGTTAGTTGATCCTTAATGAGTGCATTAGAACATTATCAACCATATTAACAGTAAACAGGTGCAGTAAAACAGAACAGATCATCACACATAAGCCACACACATGAACACCATGATATAAGGTGGAAACCCAATGTGGGTGAAAACCACCTTCTGCAATATGTCTCTACCTTCTTTCAATTAGAAACTTCTTTTTACAATTGTACTGGTGCAGTCCTTTACTAGTACGCAGGCTGCAACCTGCAGAGAGCTACAACCCTCTCTCGTTTTCCAGACTCTCTTGGAAGGGAGATACAACCCCCTTAGCTCTTGCACTAGCCAAGATACTAGTACGTAGGTGCTGGCCTACAGAAGGCTACAACCTTTTATTTCTTCCAGGGACCACGTTTCATAAATTTTCAGACTGGATCCATGAAAATCAATCAATCATCAAGAATTTCTGCATCAAACAATCTCCTTTTCACCAATTTTCACTGAATCAAGTAGACACTTCTCTGACAGCTGTATCCAAATCACAGTAACAGTAACCACACACCAAATCTGAACCCAGAACAAAAGATACTATCATTCAAGCTTAAAGATTATGACCCATCAATAGAACTTATCCTTCTCTCCTTGCGCTTAGGTTCCTTCTTTATTCAGATCCAGATCTGCACCATAACCCAATCACAGTATTCCAGATCTAGCACTTTTTCAAATATTCAATAACAATTCAGATGATCCATTTGCCAAATGATCTCCTTCCCCTTTTATAGTCTTAGGCCTTTCACAATACCATGGTCAAAAACCATAATAACACAATACCATGAACCCAATACTTGGGATCAACACTTTTGGATGCAATACCATGGACCAAACCATAGGATCAAAAAACTGTCGCACCAATACCATGAACCAACCATGAAAGTGCGTGAACTTTTCTCCACATGAAATAAACTTTTCCTCCACATAAAAGTGCATAAAATTTTCTCCACGTTAAATAAAATTTTCCTCCACATGAAATAAACTTTTTCTCCACATAAAAGTGCGTGAAATTTTCTCCACATGAAATAAACTTTTTCTCCACATAAAAGTGCGTGAACTTTTTTTTTTCTACATGAAATAAATTTTTCTCTGCATAAAAGTGCATGAACTTTTTCTCCACATGAAATAAAATTTTCTCCGCATAAAAGTGCGTGAACTTTTCTCCACATGAAATAAACTTTTCTCCGCATAAAAGTGCGTGAACTTTTTATATGAAATAAACTTTTCTCCACATAAAAGTGCGTGAACTTTTCTCTACATGAAATAAACTTTTATCTTCATGAAAGTGCGTGAACTTTGCTGCACTACAATTTATCATCTGAGATGAGTGGGTTGCCATCAAGTACAACATATGTATCATAATGCCAACAATCTCTCCCTTTGGACTTGATGGAAACAACAACCAATCACTCTCCCCCTTTGACATGAAGGGCAAAGGGCAAACCAAGATAATCTCTTTCCTAGAGAAACATTCTGCTGCCCATACTCCCCATGAGTACCTACTGAAATCTATACTCTGCTGAAGTGTGTTGTTCATGCTCCCCCTGAATATAAGAAAGCTTATTCAGATCAGCAACCCGGATTACCTTCTATTCTTTCTCTGCCTTCAATCCACCTGAAACCAACAACAACTGTGAACTAGAACCAAAAGCTTATAAGATAATGCCAACAATCCATCATTAGAAGTTTATCTGCTCCCCTTGAACCTGTGCTAGATGGTCTCTATCAGACCCATATCAGACTATCTTCAACCAGAGCCTGTCCCTATTGATATCCATCAAGCCTCCATATACGCGACTATCTCTGACAAACCGGTGTATGTATGCGGATCCTCCTCAAGCAACTCATGCACACCCATTTTTCTCTAAAATAGACAAGTTTTAACGGCAAGATGATGCATCAACTACTCCCAGCTTTTGCCTGAGCTATTCAAAGGTCTCCCTGGGCAAAGGTTTGGTGAGAATATCAACAACTTGTTCCTTAGAAGGAACATACTCCAACTTGACCTTTTGTTCAATCACTTGTTCCCTGAGAAAGTGATACATGATCGGTATGTGCTTTGTCTTTGAATGCATGACTGGGTTCTTTGAAATGCTCATTACACTTGTATTATCACATAAGATGGAGATAGGCGGTGTACAAGTGATTTGAAAGTCCTGCAAGGTCTGCATCATCCAAAGGAGTTGAGTGCAACAAGATGCACCAGCTACATATTTTGCTTCAGCTGTAGATAAAGCAATCGAACTTTGTTTCTTGCTGAACCAAGATACTAATCTGGAACCCATAAAGAATGCACCACCACTTGTGCTCTTTCTGTCATCCACGCTTCCATCCCAATCTGCATCTATATAAGCATGAAGAGTGAGGTCTGTATCTCTAGGATACCATAAGCCATAGTTTTGAGTTCCTTGAAGATACTTGAAAATTCTCTTTACTACCTGAAGATGAGTTTCCTTAGGATTTGCTTGAAATCTTCCAACTATTCCCATGGCATGCATGATGTCTGGTCATGTACCTGTCAAATAAAGTAGACTTCCAATCATGGATCTATAGGTTGGCTGATGCATTGCTGCTGATTCGTCATTTGCACCGAGACTGCATCCTGTAACCATAGGAGTACATACTGGTTTTGAATCGTCCATGCCATACTTCTTCAGAATCTGCTTGAGGTACTTGGTTTGAGACAAGAAGATACTGCCTTCATTTTGTTGGATTTGCAATCCAAGAAAGTATGTCAGTTCTCCAAGGAAAGACATTTCGAATTCTTTCTGCATCACCACGACAAAGCTTTGACTCATAGCTTCTTCATTGCCGCCAAAGATAATATCATCTACATACAAAACAAGTATTAGCAATTTGTCATTTTCAAATTTTATATAGAGATTGCTATCTGTTGATCCTTTTGAAAATCCTTGTTGATGAAGATATTTGTCCAAACGATAGTACCAAGCCCTTGGAGCCTGTTTAAGACCATAGAGAGCCTTTTTCAATCTGCATACAATATTTGGATCATTTCCAAGATTGAACCCATCTGGTTGTTCAATGTATACTTCTTCTTCCAAGTCTCCATTCAGAAAGGCTGATTTCACGTCCATTTGAAATACTTTGAAGTTTTGAAAACTTGAGAGAGCAAGGAACATTCGGATGGCCTCAAGTCCTGCAACAGGAGCAAAGGTTTCTTCAAAGTCTATTCCTTCTTGCTGCGCATACCCTTTACAAACAAGTCTGGCCTTGTTTCTAATTACTTCTCCATTTTCATTCAATTTAATTTTGAAGACCCATTTTGTTCCGATAACATTCTTATCCTTTGGTCTAGGAACCAGTTCCCAAGTGTTGTTCCTTTCGATTTGCTCAAGTTCTTCATCCATTGCTTTTATCCAACATTCATCTTTGCATGCCTCTTTCACATTTTGTGGTTCAGTAGAGGAGAGTAATGCCAAATAGCTTGAGGCTTCTGCAACTGTTCTTCTTTTTTGTACACCTGCTTCTTTCTGCCCCATAATCTGAGATTCTGGATGATTCTTCTGAACATATCTGGATGGAGTCTTTTCTTCTATTCTTGTTTGCTCCTCTGGTTCTCCTTGAGGTTCTTCTCTTGAGGTTCTTCATCATTCTGTTGTTGAGGGTAGACTTCATCTTCTTCGATGTCTTCATGATGCACTTGTCTAGGAGTGTATCCCCTCTCATCAACCACTACATCAATGCTTTCAACAATTCTGCCAAGTCTTTTATTGTAGCACTTGTATGCTTTGCTATGTGGAGAGTAGCCAAGAAGAATGCCTTCATCTGCTCTAGGTTCATGTTTGCCAAGCTGCTCATCAGTATTCTTAATATAGCATTTGCTCCCAAAGATTTTGAAGTGCTTTACCGAAGGAGTCTTACCATTCCAGAGCTCATGAGGAGTTTGAGTGTTGTTCACCCAGACATTTGTTTTGTTTAGAATAACAATCGCAGCATGAGCAGCTTCACCCCAGAAAGTTGTGGGAGTCCCTGATTCATTCAAGCATAGCACGAGCCATTTGTTGGACTGTTCTGTTCATTCTTTCCACAACTCCATTTGCTGAGGAGTTCTTGCTGTAGAGAATTCTCTTCTTATCCCATGTTCTTCACAGAAATCGAAAAATTCATTTGAAGTAAATTCCCCACCTCTGTCAGATCTGAGGCACTTAATTTTGTGACCTGATTATTTTTCAGCCATGGCTTTGAAGGATTTGAATTTTTCGAATGCTTCATCTTTGTGCTTCATAAGTCCTAACCAGACAAACCTGGAGAAATCGTCAATGAATAATATCAAGTATTCTTCTCCTCGAGGTGTTATTTTCCTGAATGGGCCGCATGTATCTGTATGTACTAGCTCAAGAGGCATGCTAGCCGATCCTTCCTTCTCTGGAAAATTAGTTCTGGTTTGTTTTCCAAACTGACATGATTTGCATATGGTGTTGTCAGGAATTTTGATATCTGGAAGATCGCGAACTGCCTGATATTTGCTTGCTTTCCTTATTTGTGAAAAGCTTAGATGCCCCAACCTCCGATGCCATAACCAGTGCTCATCATCCTTGCTCAGATAGCATTGTTGTTGCTTCTTCAAATATGTATAGATTGTTTGGAGTTCTTTTGCCTTTGATCACTATTTTACCTGTATCAAGATCACGAACAAGACATCCATTTCATCTGAATATCACCTCGGTTCTTTGATCACACATCTGGCTGACACTTAGAAGATTATGATTTAATCCATCAACATACAAAATATTTCCAGCCTTGACCTTTTCTTTTAACCGAGCAATTCCTTTTCCTTTTATAGTTGTAGGAGTATCATTCCCAAAAGAAAATTTCTTTCCCTTTTCTAGAGTACAGTAAGACTCAATTTTTTCTTTATCACCTGTCATATGCTTCGAACATCCACTGTCAATGTACCATAGATTTTCTTGTCCCTCTGCATAAAATGCTATCCCACATCTTTCTATTTGTGGTTTCTTTATTCTCCATGTTTTGGTGCTTGAGGCTTGTTCCTTTTTCTGCTAAAACCTTCTCCTGCATTCAGAATCTTCATGACCAAAGTTATTGCGAATAGAACATTCAACTTCATTTTCAAGAGCCGAAAATTTGTTATAGGTCCTATTTGTAATCCCGATCATACTTCTTTGTTTTTGAGCTTCTCTAATCATGATTGTTTTATATGCAACACATTGAGCTACTTTGTGACCAAACTTATGACAAGAAAAACATAGTCCATTGAAGAAACTTCTGCGGTTATCAAATCTACCAGCCATGTGATTATAATCTCGATTGTTATTCATTCTTGAACCAAATTGAGAAGGCTTTACCTGTGGCTGGTTATAGCTTTTGTTCATTCTTAAAACAGATTTCCCTAGATAGCCTTTGTTTGCAATTTGTCCCTGCTTTACCTGATAGTCTCCATTGTGCTTTTGCTCACTCCTTTCTGTTGCATCAAGATAACTTTTTGAAGTGGATGCTTGAGAAGTTTCTCCATTATAGCCCAGACATGTCTTGTTTAGAGGAGAACGTTGTTCATTGATAATCTCATCCAGAGTTTCAGAGCCTTTGACAAACTTAAGATTAATAGCTTTTGTTTTCTCAATCTCTTTTCTAAGAGCAACAATTTCACCTTCTAACTTTTCAAGATATTTTTCCTTTTCATCAATTTGACATTGTAGAGTATCAATGATCATATTCTTTTCTTCTATACATGTCTTGAGTCTAGAAATTTCTTCATAAAAACTATCCACATCTATAGCATCCATGTAATCATCATCTTCAAATGCCATCAAAATTTTATAGTCATTACCTCGTTCATCTTCATCACTATTTGGTAGACCGTCACTGTCTTCATGAGTGTAGTAGCTTTTCTTATTCGCATTTTGTTTCTTGTTCCATCTAATAGGTTCCTTTCCCTTGTCAATCTTATCCTTATGAGGGCATTTGGAAGCATAGTGACCTACTCTTCCACAACCAAAGCATTAGAAGGGCAGGTTACCTCTGAACCGTCCAGTACCTCGTTGAAGATTTCTGACAAAATTTGATTCTTCTTCTTCTCCTGATTCATAGTACTCTCCTTTGCCTGAAGTCTTGAAGGCAGCTTCTCTCCTGTCATATGGACCTCCTTTCCTCATTTCATAAGCAGTTAGAATTCCATGCAGTTGTGA
>APFE030556504.1:112824-128524 GCA_000404065.3 Pinus taeda | reverse complement strand
AGACATTTCCTAAGGCCACTTATTTATGCCTTTACATAAAAAATAATTAAAAATCCCGTTTTGCGGGAAATTTTTAACTATTAAAAAATCCTACTTAGACCTAGCCAAATTCCACGAAACTTTTTGTGTGATCTAGTATGGTAATATACATCGACTCTAGACACTAAGATGTGTTCGGGGCTCAATCTTCAAACCGTCACCTCGGCTTTGGGGTAAAAAATGAGTGAAAAAATCCAGAAAATTATCCGCCTCTGGATAATGAAGGGATAATTAACTGGATAAAAAAAAACACTCCAAGGTGTACTCGTTTGCTGATCGAGTCCCACATCCTAGGCCTGTTACAAATTCAAGAAACTCATCATACTAGCATCACTTATTACAATTCCCCGCAGGGTGTGGAATCTGGGTACAAAGAAGAAAGATGATGAGAAGATAGAAGGAGAGTTAAAAAACTCTGTTGACTGATGACATCTGATGGTACAAGTGTCCTCTGGATCATCCTTGGGCATGGAGTCTTCACATAATCATCAGGTGCTACTCCAGTAGTCAACAGGACCACTGCCTTAATCCCTGGGGGAGAATGGAGTCTAGGAGAATGATGAGAAAGGACTTTGTATCTCAGTCAAGGAGGCCTTAAGGACTACTTCACTTGGCCTTTAGGGAAAGAAGAAGTGACCTCAAAGTTTTTATTAGTTCGCTTAAAGAGATGGCTTATCAAGATAAATTCACCGGTAGAATTATCCCAAGGAGATTTCATTTAACATACATGGCCCATACATTGAGAGATGCTATATAGAAATAATAACTCGACAATTTCGCAATTATGCAATACAACAATTAGCCCTAGTATAGCGAAAATCCCATTCAATGCATATGACAAAGTAAAACAAGAATAACATTAAATGTGTGTACTTACATGTAAGAGAACATATCCAACCATCAAGAATTTGACAATAAAGATACTCGAAGATAAGATAACCCAATCCAAACATCAAAATTCATCCATGCTCCAGTTCTTCATCCTAGAAAAAGTGCGAAATTCTCTAAAGAGAAAAGTGATCCAATCCAAAGTGATGATGAGAAAATGAACTCACTCACTTGTATTTATACACTAATTAAGAGTTCGAATTAGTCTCTTAGGCCTACATAAGCCCCCCAAAAAAACAATGTGCTAATAACTTAACTTTTGGTCAAAAGCCCACCAAACTAGTTCATAAATGAAATAATAAGCCTCTCAAGAGGTCAAATGATAAACAATACATGTTGTAGGGCCCTCTAGGAATTCTGGTGAGGTCCATAGTTGCCATAATGAAGAATAAGACCCGCAAAAGTGATGGACAAGGGGGTGGCCCCTTGTTCTCCAAACAATAACCTGTGGTGCTCCCAGTGGGTGTGGGGGCACAATAATAACCTCATGGGTCTCCAAATGAGTCGAAGATGCCTGTAGACCATTTGTAAGGGCTCATATGATAGTGTAGGTGATGCTACATCATCCTACAAGTCCTGGGTCAGCTGCCAAGTGCATGGTACATCTATGGGGTTGGCTGGGCAATGGTGAACTAGGTGCATCTTCCTCGTCCAATAGGTGGATCTCGAGCCAATATCTGAACATCTCTGGGATCCATGGAGTGCTGTCTACTGCTGTGGAGGCACATGGCTCTCAACACACACGCTACGTGTGCTAATGCATCCTTCTGGAGGGTTAGGACCCTATATAGGGAGACCGAACCCAAGATGGAGACCATCTGCAATTCTGCATAAGATCTAATGCATCCCCTAGCCTTTCAATACAACAACTCATCAAGGAAGTCAAGTAAAAGAGCTTACAAGCCATGGACCACAAGGGGGGACTCCACAATGCTATGCCCTTCCATAATGGGCTTTGGCATGTGCTAATGTCTCCAAACTCCAAATTGTTTTAACCAAGTATCCCATTAGGTGGTTTCTACTTCTAAAGGGGATAATATGTCCAAGGTACATCCTTTAAAAGGCGGTGGTATGTGATAAAGAGGTGAATGGAGTAGGGAATGAGAAGGGGCAGTGTTGGGCCACATGCTAGGGTACAAGGGTAGCTAGTAGAAGGGGCTCGCACTTGCGTATACAATGTATAGGAGGGAGCAATCGTGGTACATGAGGTGCCCCAACCTTGATTTTTATACCTTTTTTTATATGCTTTTTTCCCTTTTGTGATTTTTCTTTAATTAACTGCTTAGGGCTCAAGGGGTAAGAGCATGATGTGTGAGATATAGCAGTGGATACCCCCCTTTTAAGGTAGGGCGATTCATTGCCCACCAAGGGTTGGAACAATCATGGATTCCTATATGATGAAGAAGGCTCATAGAACGTGTAGGAACCATGTTGATGGCTATGATGATGGGGTAGAGCTCATGTGTTGGATTTTTCTCACGTGCTAAATGTGTTTGTCTCGACCATATTTTGCATTTTGTGGTACGTTTTCCTGTTGAATGTGGCCAATTTTGCTTTTGCTTTTGCTTTTTAGCTGCATCAACCTCCGAGTCATCATTCCACGCCTGACCCAAGGTGTGGGCAAGGGGAAGGGGAGAGCTAGCCCTATGTGGACCTAGTGGAGGAATGTGGACCCAGGTGGGAGAAATGATGAATGGGGTAATAATGAGTGGAAAGGGGGGAATATATGTGGATGAGGGAGCAAGACCACACAAATAAAATCAGGGTTTCCCATGAAATACCATCCCTAAAGCTAAATGGTCAGTAAAATAGATCCCATGGGACTAGAATCCAAGGTTAATATTTCAAAGGGGACTAGGGGACAAGAGCACAGACCTAGCCCATTCTTTCCGCCGAATTCCCCCATTAATCCATGCCCAAAAGTGTCCATGATAAACAAACTACAATACTCAATTACCAAATGACAAGGCATACCTTTAGGTTCGGGAGACCCACCTTCAAACATACGATCATGGCAGATGGGTGAGGGACCACATGGCTGGCTCAGGTAGCGGAGAAATGGCACAATGAGCTAGTTGGTCGCTGCAAGGGGTTGTTGGTTGTCGACTAGGGACCACCTTGGAGATTTTTTTTCTCTTAGGGATATCACCCACAAAATGGTGGGTAACATCTGGCTCCAACTAGGACATGATCTCTCGAAGAAGTGGATGAAGCTACTCGAATGGGAGGTCACTAGAACTCTAGCAATCTCTTGGTTCTCATAGACCCATTCCCTGCACATATAATATATGAAGAATACGGGGCAACATGCTTTCGCAGCGTCTCATGATCACACATGCTTAATGTTAGGCCATAAAAACTAATAGAAAAATAAAATATGCGAAGATGCGTCTACTCTACCATGAGAAATATCATATGATGTTAGTTCTAATGCAAAATCAACATGCAATGCATCCCACTCTAGCATGCATATAATAATGCTAATGCTAAGTGTAATCATAAAGCCAATGCAACCAACATATCATCATATCAAGATTCAATATACATATGCCTGCCAATATGACTACTCATGTAGCAAATCCCGAAGGGGATGCAGATACATTTCTATGGAGGATGAAGCGGGTGGGAGGTCGGAAAATATGTTCTCCATTCAAGGTAATAGGAAGCCCTAGGAGAAGGAGAATAAGCCAATCTAGAAGTTCATGGCTTTCCCTCTAAGTACGCAATGGTGGAATGAAAGATCAGTCTCAAGAACTGCTCATCGCAATCATTGCTTGTAATATCATGCTTTGAAGATGTCACACAGTTGTGATGAGAGGGGAACTAGGGGTGAGAGAAAGAAGGATTACAACAAATAGGTTGCTCAATGTGATGGTCACGTTGAAGAGGGGAGGTCATGGAGTGATCAAAACCTCGTGGGTGAGTCAAAGGGGATAAAGTATATTCAATAAAGGGTTCTTCCTTGACACCATATTCAAAAAGGGGAAACGGGGCATGGCCACTTGAGGTCATAACAAAAGGGACGAGGGACTTACTTGAGGAAGACTCTAGATGATGAACAAGAGGGAAAGGCAAAGGGGAGGGTGAAGTATCATATTCAAAGGGTTTTCCTTCCCGATAATCTAAAGGCTCAAGTGATTTGAATATATAATCATAAGGTGGGTAGGTAGGAGCCTCATTGCTTTCCTCATTATAAGCATCAAAGATTGGGTTTTCATTAAAAGGAGAATCAATCACTTCCAACTGTCCTTTTTCATGCAAGGGAAAATAATAATTCTCCTTCCCAAGGGTATCGATGGATATGTCATCGCAAGTAATGCCTGGGATAAAGGGAAAACCTAGGTTGCATGAAACTGGGAAACGAGTACGAGTTTCCGAAATGGGAAGCGATACGAAACACGACCTCCCCAAATTTTGGAAACAGGGAAACACGAATATATATATATATATATATATATATATATATATATTATATATATATATATTATTATATGTGCAATCATAAAGCATAAATGATACATTATAATTTTATTACATTTAAACGATAAGATTTAGTTTACATCACATTTGCTCATGAATGATCACATAATGAAAATAAAAATATCGGAATATCCAAAAGCAACCTTTATTATATATCCAAATCTCAAAATCAGCCTTTATTTATATTAATATATGAGGCTGCAAGTACAATAAAGACTATAAGGCTGCAAGAGAGAGATCCAAATCAGGATTTTCTGCATCCACATCCCATTCTTTAGAAGGACCACTGTTGTATTGGGAGTCTCCTCTTACATAGTCAAACGACCTTAGTGCTTTTGATTAAATACAAGTTTCATACCCTAGTACGCTACATGCTCTTGATTATTGGGAGTTTCCCCTGCATAGAGGGCTTGGTTCTCTTGATTAAATACAAGTTCCATACCCTAGTACATGATAAAATCCAATGGAAACATTGCAATCCCCCCAATCCTGAAATCCTGAATAACAGATAAGTCTGCTGGATTTTGAGTGAGATCTAAAATTCTACTTTCTCCATATGAAATCCAATGAGGGTGAAACCACTCTCAAACATCCTGAGTCATTTCATGGTAATGTTAAAAATTTAAGTAAAAGTGATATTCTCCTTTATTTTTCATTTTCATCCTTCTACTTTAAGAATTTAACATTACCATGAATTGCATATGCCTCAAACTTCCTGATGAACTGCATATCAACACTAGGGCAAAAATTCACTTTTATAGCTTTAGACATGCATCTAGAAGCAACTAGAAATCACTAGCATACCCTAAAAAAAAATTAATTAAAAAAAAAAAACACAAGTAAATGCTGAAACGTGGGTCGTACGGTCGTGAAACGCGTTTCCGGCCGTACTGGCCACATTTCAGTTTCGTGAAACGTGGCAGTACGGCCAGAAACGCGTTTCATGGCCGTACCAAACACGTTTCACCGTTTCGTACCAGTTTCCGTATGGAAACGCACCGTTGCCCCACGTTTCCTGCAACATAGGGGAAAACCAATCTCAACCTCATCTTTTTCGTTAGTATCATAAATGGGAGCATAATTAAATTGAGGCCCAACAATCTCCCATTTCTCCTTTTCAATGTGGAAATAATATTCAATGTCATTCTCCAAGGAGTTCATGGGATTACCTTCCTCAAGGTTCTCAAAAGGAGAGTCATTAGGGGTGATACCCTTGAGAAAGGTAAGGTCAGTCTTGGTCTCACTTTCCATAGCCTCATTCTCCTTGACACATGTGCTCTCGAAATCATCCTGGCCATCTTGCGGCCCCAACGAGGACTCATCTTCTTGCTCATCGGTGAGATCCTCAAGGTCATTTTCATCTTGGTTGGTTGACAAGCGAGACTTCTCTTTATGTTTCATCTTATGAAGCTTCACCTCTTCATCATATAAACGGGAAAATACTTCATTAGAATTACATTTCCTTACTAACCCCCTGCATGACCTACTATATTCATCCATTTTTTTTTGCGTGATTTGGAGGCTTTCAGGGTCCAACTCTACATCATCCTCAGAGGAGATATCTTTCACTTCACGTCTATTGGCCCTCAATTCCATAACTGATGTTTGCTCATCATCCTCATTTTCTTGGTCATCTTGGTCATCCAAATCCTCATCTGGTAATGAGCCATATTTCTCTTTGATCTTGCGAGACAAGGAATTAAATGCACCAATATAATAGGCAAGCTCCAAGAAGAGATAATCTGTCGGCCCTCACCCCCCATGACCCCTCACCGACCCCTTTTTCAGAAACGACCCCTCAGCACAAGGAAACGTCCCCTTGGCACGTTCCCCTGCATACCCTATTTTTTGGGAGTGTGGGGAAACGACCCCTTCTCATCCCCAAGTCCCCGAAGCGTGGGGGAGCTAGGAAACTAGACCCCTAGGGGTGGGGGCGAGTTCCCGTGGAACACTGCAAATATCACTCTGCACTCCTTTGCACCAACTGACACTGGTCCATCCTGCTACTTCTGATCTGGGCTCGCGTAGCAAGGTTTTGATCCAAGAGGTGGACTTCTCAAGGATACTGCCCATCTGTAGGTCTTTCGAACTTACAGTTCTAGATCACCCCTGGAGGTATATGGGAAACCATGGCAAACTCCTCCTCAATCTTTGTGGATGCAGCCTTCGGATCATGCTTCTCATCCTTGTCGTTCTTCTCGAGAGGACACTGTGTAGCATAGTGACCAAATTCACCACACTGGAAGTACTTGATCTTCGAGATGTCCTTCTTCTTTCTTCGCTACTCCTACCGCCCCTTTGATGTAAGGGTTGCATTTTCTTCCTCCTCCTTGGGCTTCGTCCCACTGCTGCTGTTGCTACCAAGTTTGCACTTGACTAAGTCTCCCCTCATCTCTTCCTGCTGAAGCGCGACCCACATCCCTTCCCAATCCGACAATCTCTCTTTGCCCAGGATACTCTGGACAAACACTTGCCATTCTTCTGAAACAGAATTTAGGGCCAACCTCACTATCTCAGTAGGCTGAGGTGTTGACCCCAAAGCTGTCAACGAGTCTCGTATTTCTTGAAGCTTTGTTAGGAACGGATCAATGCGTTCCCTCTTCTGCATTTGCGTGGATCTCATCTTCTGCTCCAAGTACATCTTTCGCTGCTTGGAAGATCCTTCGTATAGCGTAGCCAATGCTTCCCACATCTGCCGGGTAGTATCCTCCAGAAATGTGACACACTACCTGATCTCTCACTCTGTCGAGGATCAATCGCTTGGCCTTTTCCATCTCAGCCTTGTACTTCTTGAGTGGATCTGGATCCGTGGGTACAACTACAACACTGTCGACATAGGTTTTGAGATTGTGCTCATCTAGAGGGCATGAGATCCTTGTCTTCCAGATCACATAGTTGGATGCATCTTCCAACTGATCTTGATCTCTTAACCCACTAGCTGCCATCTCTGCCAACGAAATGTTGAATTGCCTCCCCTCTCCTCTGCGCAACACTAGGCTAGCCTACACACTCCTTGTTGGAGTTAGTAGATCTTCTCCTCTCTGCTGCTGCTTAACAATACATAAATCGAATTCCTAGGTTAGGAATTCCTTTAAGGAAGAAATTCCCTGAAATAGTGTCTCCTCCCTTCTTTTGACGTTTTTTTGCCCCAACAACTGCTGCAAAAAACTGCGTCTGACCAAAAAACTGCTCTGCGCTAATGCTTCTGCGTTGCTCCCTCTGACACTGGCAAACTTCGATCTGGAAATCTTTCTCTCTGTCGACTCACTCAGAGAGAGATTTTACCATGAGAATTTTGACCCCCTGGCCTGGACTGCACAATCCCTTTGGGGATTCGATTTGTTGCCTATGCAGCACTTCGACTTCCCTCCTCTTCAACGCTGGGCTCTTCTGGTCTGCTCTCTTGCTTCACTTGTGCTTTGATACCATGCAAAAATTTGGAGGACCCAAATTTCTACTGCAGTAACTGATTAAGTTTCTTCTATTTGTTAAATTATTGAACAAATTATTTATTGCATTCTACAACAAATACCGAAACTAATACATTGCAACCTTCACCAATTAAAATTCTATGCGGAAACAAGAAACTGAGCAAGAAAGAAATACAAAACACATGACACCGTTATTTTTGGACAAATGTCCTCGGAAAAACTCAATGCAGGAAAACCGGTGCAACAATTGAGGGTTTGTATTATTAAGAAATAGTTTTCTGAATGCAATCTTTGGATGCCTTATTGGCTATCCAATACAGAGAATCTGACTAGTAGAAGATTAGTGAGAAATACCTCACACTATCACTAGCGATCCGACACTGATCTAGGCCCTGGATCACTGGGCCCACGCTGGCTCTATGTAGCTACTACGTCAGCCTATGCAGTTCTACATCAACCTCTCTGGGGATCTGCCTTCACCTCTTCCCGGATCTCCTGTTGTTGTTCCTCTGGCTCTACGATCTCACACCCTAGCTTCTGGCACTGGAACTCGACTTCCCAGCTGAATTTTAGACTCCCTTTGAAGCTCTGCATTGCCTCTGCGTGAGCTTACGCTGCCTCTTCTGGATATCTCTCTGCCTCCTTTGCGATGTATTCCTGGATCAGGAAACTCTCCAATCGAAACTATCCCTGCCCCTCACTGCAAGAAATCACTTCGATCTTCTCTCTATCAACTGTTGTGCTGCCCTCTCTGAGAAATTCGATCTCTTGATCTCTCACTGATCCATTTTCGAAATGCCCCTCGAAGTCCTTCTTATAATCCTCTAGTTGAGTAATCAATGACCCATATTAGATTCTAATCAATGGCTCAGATCATTTGGACTCGATCTTCGTTTTCTTCTAGAAGTTTCACCCTCAGTTTGATTAATACCCTTTAATTATTTTAATTTCCTAAGTTTAGACTTAGGCACCCATTAAAAATAATTAATTATTTTAATAAAACTGTCTCCGGGTGGAATTTCCCAAAATGATTTCTAGGTATTGTGGAATACATGTGTCCTAAACTCCCTGCAAATTTTGAGGCTTAGAGCACATCCGATGCTACCAGAAATCAACAAGGACAACTCATATGATGGAGATGATTTTTGTATTGGATTCTTCTTTTCGAGAGGTCCAATTTTGATATAAAGATCATCTCATTTTGACAAGTAGAAGTGGAATTTTGAATTTATTCTCTCTCATGCACAAATTGTCATGGTTGGCCTTAGTCAAATAAAGCCCAATAGATGTGTCTTCACACCCTCAATGAATTGTATAAATAGGAGTGACCTCTCTCCTCATTTGGACATCACGTATCACATCACACATCTCTCTGTCCTCTCTTGATTGGTTTGTACAACTTGGAGACAACCTCTCTCTTCTTCGCACGTGGTAAGGCCAAATTTCAGGAAAATAGACCAGTGTTGACTAGGGCTCATTTGACCTCCGTTGACTTAGGTTTTTAGCACAGAATTTCGATCTCTGGAGGCTGCATTTATTGGCATAAAAATTGAGGAGTTTGGGGTAGTTTGACCAGCATTGACTTCAGATTTGACCGCAGAAATTACAGCATTGTTTCTCTCTCGTTTGACTGGGTTTGACGGAACTGTTTTGGGCTGACTTCAACCCTCCTGGAAGGCTGAATTGGACTGCTGTTGACCGAGCTGCTTGGAGGACATTTTGGTGTTGCTTTGACCAGCGTTGACTTTCTAGTTAGGGCTGCAGTTGACTGTTGTTGACTGCTGATTTTGATAGGGCTGTTTTGGGCAAGTAAATTTGATATTTGTACTTTCTCTCTCTGCTGAACTATTGAATAATAATAAGAAGATTTGATCAAAGGGTTTTCCCCACATTGGGGTTTTCTCCTCGCATCTGCCAAATCTTGTGTCCTCTTGCCTTGGCTTGTTTTCTGCACATGTTTTTATGTTCTATCTGCATTTACTATCAATGTGTTTAAGTTAATGTGATTGTTACTGGAAATAATTGGAAATTGTCATTGGGCTGATAAGGAACATTGAAGTAAATTGTGCTAAAGCATAGATCATACCATTGTTATCTAAAATTAACAAAAGATCATAAACTTTATTATTTGGCTTGAAATTATAAAATAGGAGTTTCTCTATAATCTATGTGGCCATCAAAATGCTCAAGTCAATTGTTGTTACACAATCTGACAGCATATGTTGTTTTGTTGCAGAAAGTAGTTTCTTTAGTTCAGGATATTGCAACTGAAGTATTTCATGAAGACTGCAAATCCCAGGGGGTAGGACGAGATTCTGACGTCAGGAGCAAGCGACTTTCTCACAATGTGAGTGTTTCTGTTTAACAATCCGAACTAATTTCATCTAGTTGTGCATGATATTTTCAGTTTCTTCAATCTTTTTATTATAGAAAAGGATTAGCGTCTGGAAAAGCAGAACTACAAGGTAATTTCTATGATCTGAACTATACCAAAAGAATTGGTTTGACTCCCAAATGGAGTTATTCTATGTCTACCCATTTAAGGAATTAGAATAATTCTGGGTATAAAGGCTACACTATCTCAAGCAGAATATCACTTGAATTCATTAAACTTGAATTAAACAAAGTTAATTTTCTTTATGCGAGTTCTTTTTGGTAGTTCTCTTTGTACTAACTAATAGAGACTTTTCATGGAATTATGCTATAGGAGAGAAGAATCTAACCTCTCCAGGCAATGCCGATAAAGAATATGATATGAATATGCAACAAAAGCACGGAATTTTGAGTGATAACTCCCATGAATCCATTCTTGTTGCAGTACATGATAACACATGGTTATAATTGGAAGTACAAAATTGTGGTAAAATTGGAGATTGGAGACCAAAAAATAAATCTGCATCATTTTTATAAATCTAATCTAAAATAAGCTGATCAGAATTAATTTATCCCACATGAGGAACACTGAAGTTGGTAGATTTTACACTGCACACACATAATTCATACATGATAATGGCTAGAACATGAAACATTGTAGTTTATTTAAGATGCTGTGGTAATAAGACAATTCAGGCTTTATTTATCCCTCTGTCACGTACATCATTACATGTCACATTTTTTTCCCTGGCAAAAAAATGTATTTTTCTTTCAAGCAGAATATAAAGTATATTCCTTATGCACTGAGTACTACAAAATCAGAGAGATAAACGGTTCACAAATACTTCCTGATCAGGCTGAAACAACATAAAAAGACTGAGTCATGCACATATTCTCCCCCACCTTATTCATTTCCAGCATATATATCTGGAAGCGTTATGACCAAGAAGTACATTTTAAAGTTCAAAAGAGGGCTTGACAGAGCAATTCAAAACCTCAAAAAAAGGGTGTACATATTTTCAAATTTAACCAAGGTAATTAAAAAATCATGTAGATTTCCATGATTAATCACTTATTGTTTCTCTATATTCCACCAAGACTCCTGGACAAGGGGATGTGTGTGGGGAGATGCACAAGAGGGATGGGTGGGTGTACCCTCAAATTTTAGGGAAATATAGTGGGGATGGGGGGACGTTGGGGTATATAATTTATTTTTTCATATATACATGTATATGTATATATATATATATATATTTTCAAATTCATATTCAATTATGAAAGTATAAATACATTGATCCATACATAATTGAATTAAATAATGAAATACACTGATCCATTCTCATCATTCATACTGATGCATATATTTCATCCATGCACCACGAGATTTAACAATGAAATACATTGATCCATGTTCATCATTCTAGAATCTACACTGGTTTAAAAATTAAATTCATCATTCTAAATTCTAAATTGATTTAAAATTTAAATTCCTCATTCCTCATTTTAGAATTTAATTAGTACTAAGCAAAATAGACTATAGTAGATATTGAAGTCTAAAGACTAAAATAGTAAATTGATATAACTCAAACTCAAAAATAGTAAAGAGTGATGAGTCAAAGAATCAATCTAAGGTCATCAATTTACTGGTAAGTCAGATAGCACTTCATGGTAAGCCAAATAGAGGTAAGCTTGGTAAGTTGAATGAATGAGTTAGGGATTGCAAATTAGTTTAGGTTTTGATATTGTTATGTATTTTTCCTTTTAGTTCTATTTTTTTTTTTAATTTCAAAGGTTATTAGACAGAGGAGGAAATGCCCCCCCTTAAAAGGGGTGACTTTGGGCTTGTACTCTTGATTAAATGCTATTTCTGGACCCTCATACTTGATAGAATCCAATGGAAACATTGCAATCCCCCCAATCTTGGAGTCTTGAAAATTGTTAAGTCTGCTGAATTTTGAATGAGATATGAAATTCTACTTTCTCCATATGAACTCCATTGAGGTTGGAACCACTCTCAAACATTCTGAGTCATTTCATGGTAATGTTAAAAATTTAAGTAAAAGGATGAAAATGAAAGATAAAGAGACATGACATTCTCCTTTTTTTTTCATTTTCATCATTTTACTATAAAAATTTAACATTACCATCAATAACATATCATTAGTAGGGCTGTAGGGTTGAATATTAAGCTTCCCCACTCATAAATTATTGTTTTCAAGCAAAATTAAGGGGGGACATATAACCCTTTCTGGGGGGGATGGGAAAAAGCACCCTTTTTAGGGAGTTGCGTCCCCCACACTGGGGAAACTTCCCCCTCTGTGTCTCCCCAAATGGATTACATGGGGAAACATTTCCCCTGACGTCCCCCCGTCCTAGGTGCATAGGGTGTGAGAGGTGTGTGCACCCCACTTTGATGGAGACATCCCCGTGGAACATTATTGTTTTCCTTGTGGATTGTTGCCTCAAAACCTAGTAGGCCTTGTTAAAGGCCTTACAAGGAAAAGGCCAAACCTTGTTGCAACAATGAGGAAGATTGTCATTGTCACCTCAATAATCTTCCTCCTCTTTAGTGGAATTGCACCACAAGGGAGGCTTCCTAGTGATCACCTAAATCGTATTCTAGGTTATATGGTTGAAGGTGATGTAAATATAGGCTAGGTAAAGGTACCTTTCAATGGACAAACATGCGATTCTTTTTGTAAAGGAACAACATATCATATACTAAGCCCTAAAGCTAAAAGAGGCATATGTGACCTAAGGTTTCAAGATGTATATCAACAAAGGAATTATTAGGCATACATGCAACGAAGAAAGGGTATACGAATGATATAATCAACAAAGGAGAAAGAAAACCCTCAAAATAAACCCGAAGTTGAAGCCTTAGCTAGGGTTAACCGTTAGAGTCTTACTAGGGCACAAATTGCTTAAAGAGGATGATGTCAACCCTTCTAGGGAAAATTTAGCCATGCTAAAGGCTTGATTTTGAGTGAGATGGCTCAACGAGGTTAAATAAGAACGAGAACCGACTATTGGTGTTATAGGATAATTTGAAGGCCACCAAGATGATATGGAGTGATTTCGTATTTGATGAGGTTGTCTCGAGTTCGAGATGAGCTTGGTGCCATTGGTGACTCTGCTTCAGATTCTAAGATGGTGAGGAGATCTTTGAAAGGGTTTACTCTAGAGTGGAGGACGTTTATCGAAGGGATATTTGCCAGAGACAAGTTGCCAGACTGGAACAGGTTTTGGGATGACTTCATTCAGGAAGAATTATGAGACGATGATTTTCATCCGAGTAAGAAGGTGTTAATTTTAGGTATGTTCTATGCTAGAGCAATTTATTTAAATTTCCATAGTTAGCAATCACATCAGCATTAAGATAAACTGCAGATAGAACATAAATATAAATCGCAGAAGACAAGCCAACGCAAGAGGACACAAGATATGGCGCGAGCCAGGGACAAACCACACAATGTGTGGGGAAACCCTTTGATCAAATCTTCTTTTATCTTCAAAGTTCAGCAGAGAATGAGAGAGAGAGAGATAGTACGATTACAACAGAAGTCAATACTTTGACTTATCTAGATCTAACATAGATCATTTCGTATAACGATGAAATCAGTTGAAGACATTCTGCTTCAACTGATTCTCCAAGGTGACTCCTTCACCTATCATCGTTCTGCATCTCGTCCATTTGTTGTACCACTGCATACTGCACCATGCTGCACTAATGTTGCCCATGTCCATGATCTTATCCATCATCATGCTGCCCATACCCATGTGCATCATCATCATCATGCTGTTCTAACAGATGTCATCCTATCACTGCATGTCCATCATCTGTACACTGCAATAGGGTATCCTTCAGACAGTGATTCTAACAGCCCTTAAATAGCAGCCTCAATCTCCTTCTCATAGTGGATTCTCCTTCAAGCTTAGGAGAAATACTAACATGCCCAAACAGCCTTGCTGTCACCTACAGCAATGTGACATTATCATTGATCCTTCATGCTGTAATATAGTTACCCTTGCTGCGTTTAAGGGTCCTATCATACAGTGATAAGGTCTCCTTCAACTACGGCCTTCCTCCTTCATTTGCTGCTGATTATGACCTCCTTTAGGACTATGACTAGGGCAGCACTAGCCCTACTTTGACAGCGGATTAGGGCACACCTGAACTACAGCTTAGACTCCTTGTTTGGACTGCGGTTTAAGGCACAGTTGGACAGCTTCTAGAGACCTCCATTTTCGGTGGCTGGAACCTCCTTCTTTGACTATAGATAAGGCAGATTATGAATGTGGATAAGGAGTTGTGCATAGGGTCAATAGACAGCAGATTCAGGCCTTCATTTAGGGCCGGTTTAGGCCTCCCCTTAACCACAAATTAACGTCTCCTTTTGCTGCATCTAAGAGTCTCCTTGTACAGCAGATTAGGGCAATACCTGTCAGCGGATTAGGGCACCATGTTGACTGTTTATTGGAACTCCTAGAGGATAGGAGCCTTCCCTTGACCTGCAGCTAGGGCACATCTGACCTGCGGCTAGGGCACAGCTGAACTGCTGTTAGGGCATCATCCTTTCTGCGGCTAGGGCATCATCTGACCTGCGGCTAGGGCACAGCTGAACTGCTGTTAGGGCATCATCCTTTCTGCGGCTAGGGCATCATCTAGGCCAACGTATTCTTTTGTTCTCTCCTACTCCAAAAACCCAAGACGTGGAGAGGAGATCACCTCAAGAATACATGAGTGAAATGACTTCAAATCCTCACCAATTTATACTAAAACGTGGATGATGAATAGTCACGTCTTTTGGGCTTCTGAGCCTACTCAATGCTGGTCGGCTTGGATAATAATATATAAACAAATGAAATTCATATCCTCCATAAATACTTTATCGGATATCGGATGATCTTTGGATCAATCCTACACCTCTCGACGAGAGGGATCCAATAAAAATATCAGCTGCCATAAATAAGCTGATCCACATGGAGTTTGGCCCTAGTTGCCAATTTAACAGAAGGCTTCTGATGATGACGTGGCTCTTGCACTGAGAATGAAGGGCAAGCAAAACAAGGACTTGAGTAAGATTAAGTGTTTTAGCTACGACGAGTATGGTCATTCTTCGACGAAGTGTTCGAGGAAGAAACATGGAGAAGATGAGAATAAGGGGAAGCAAGTTGCAGGTGTCGCCACTTCTACCAAGATTGATGACCTCTCCAGGAGATTGGAGAGTGAGGACTTTGCTTTGATCTCTCATTTCTCTCAGGGTACCATTGACGAGGCTGCATGGTACGTGAACAATGGTGCATCAAAGAACATGATAGGTTCGCAGGATGTATTCGAGGCTTTAGATGAGCGAGACTCGAGCACATGATGTTAAGTTATGGTATGTTCTATGCTTATAATAGTTTACTTCTTTTTCTTATTATATTCCACAGATTAGCAATCACATGTACATAAAGTAAAGTGCAGATAGAACATTAAACAATCG
>APFE030556504.1:65521-112804 GCA_000404065.3 Pinus taeda | reverse complement strand
TGGTCGTCTTGATAATAATTACATAAACAAAATAAATTCATATCTCCATAAATACTTATCGGAATCGGATGATCTTTGGATCAATCCTACACCTCTCGACGAGAGGGATCCAATAAAAATATCAGCTGCCACAAATAAGCTGATCCACATGGAGTTTGGCCCTAGTTGCCAATTTAACAGCTAGCAGCATAACAAATGCAACATTTGAGAGGGAGTTGTAGTACAGATGCAGCAGTGGCAGTGTTAGTGTCATGGGCAGCAGTACAGTAGCAACAGCAGCACAGTGTTGGTGGCAGCAGCAGTGCAGAAAGGAGGTGCTTCAGAAACAGAGCGACATGCAGGTGGACATTGTTGCTAGAGCACTTTCCTCGCTAAGAGGGAGTGTTAGTTTTTTTGGGTAGCATCGGATGTGCTCTAGCTCTAAAATTTTGTGAACGGGCTAGAACACATGAGATCTCCAAGACCCAGAAATCGTTTGGTGAAATTACCCCTAGATTATATTTTATTAAAATAATTAATATTTTTAATGGGGTTCCTAAGTCTAAACTTAGAAAAATAAAAATATTAATGGGTATTAATGAAAATATGGGTGAGAAGCTTCTAAGAGATGAGGATCAAGTCTAATTTAATCTTAGCCGTTGATTAGAGGCTTAATCTCGGTCATTTATTCATCAACAGGAAAAGTATAAATGGAGGCTTGGTGTTAGGTCCCTATACTACTATTGCAACCCCTTATTGTTATTAGTGCAACCCCCTTATTATATTGTTGTGCCCATGTAGTACCCATATTGTTATTATTGTGCCCCATAGAAACCCACTATTGTTATTGTTGTGCTCTTACATTATTATTGTTATTTCAGCTTTGATTATATTATGACCCTTAGTCTCCTATATATAGAAAGGAGGTCTTGTCATTTGTATCATCCAAGAATTGTTCATTTGTGTAATGTAAAGGAGGTTTCCCCCTCGAAAAAGAGGCTTATTTTGAAGGCGTTTAACCATATTTTCTATTTTTTTTAAAAACTAGTTTCATAACGTTTGGTATCAAAGCTTTGGATTCTAGGGTTTCGCTGCTCCAAACAAGTCATCATGGAATTGTCGCTATAACTTTTTTTCTACGACGTTTCAAAAGCTAAAAAAAAACCATTTGAGCTGAAATCTCACTAAGCCTCGGGTCTGAATTTTAGATCTTGTCTCGCTATATTTTCAAAGAAATGATCTGAGGAAGTTAGGGTTTTTGCAAGCTCCAGAATTCCATCTCAAACAAGTCATCGTGGAATTTTCACTAATTTTTTTCTACGAAGTTTTTGATTCTGAAATTAAAACCCATTTGAGCTGAAATCTTAGTGAAGCTCAGACCCGAATTTCAGATCTTGTTTCGCTATATTTTCAGAGATATGGTCTGAGATATTTAGGGTTTTTTGCAGGCTCCCGAATTACACCCCAAACAGGTGACCTTGGGAAAATCGTCATAACTCTCTCTCTGAGCATCAAATTCAAATTTCATAAGAAGTGATAGAAAGCAGACAGGTTGTACTTTGTTGGGTATCATTTTTAGAACCTAAGGTCGAAACAGTGACACGTGGCATGTCGTAAAAGTTCGCTCTACTGAACCAATCTATAATTAGGTCATCACGGGAGATTGGACATAACTCTTTCTTCGGTAATCCAATTGCGATCAAACTTGCGGGGCTAGAAAGAGGACTCAGAGTGCTATCACAAACCGAAATTTCAGAACTTAAAGATCCAAAATTACAGAGTTACAGTTGTTTCAAGATCGAGCTCCTAAAAACAAGAAAAAGCGATATGTGGAAGTTTGATGGCAAGGATCTGGTAAATTGGATACTACAGATGGAGCAATATTTTGATCTACATGAGGTGCAACTATTACAAAAGGTACGTATTGCATCTTTTTATTTAGAACAAATCAATTTTTATGGTATGAAGGCCTTTGTTCTCGTAAACTATGTCACGTGGTCAATTTTCATGGAGTAAAAGATAGCACATTATGAGGATACAAAGAAAAACACCTTCTTTAGCCAATTGATAAATCCCAAACAAAAGGGTTCAATGGCAAAACACATTGAGGACTTTCAAAAATTGAATATATGGGTAAATGATATTCCAGAGAAGCAAAGGATTGGTGTCTTCATAGGGACTTTAAAGGATAACATTCAACATGAGGTTTGTCTTTGGGAACCTAATCCATTAGAGAAGGCATTCAAGTTGGCAAGAAAAATTGAAGCAGAATTATGGAAACAAGGAATCCCACACTCACAACTATAAATATGGAAGTTTTCTTGCTCCTAGCCTTCCACACCCTACAAGGTTTACACCACAATAATTGGAAGAAAAAAAGAAAAAGGGCTTTGTTACATTTGTGATAGCAAATACACTAAAGATCATAAGTGTGCTGAGAAGAAATTATTTTACATAGATTGTGAAGAAGAGGAAGAAAATGATCAAGAAAAATTAAAAGAAGAGGATATACACCAGGAACCAACCCCAGAGAAAGAAGAAATGAATCCGACCATATCTTGTAAAGCATTGGCAAGAACTACCACTCCTCAAACTCTCAAGATAGAAGGACATATCAAGAAGAAAAAGGTTCAAGAAGTGAAAAATCACATCGAGAAAGAAGAAATGAATCCAACTATATCTTGTAATGCATTGGCTGGAATTACCACTCCTCAAACTATCAAGGTAGAAGGACATATCAAGAAGAAAAATGTTCAAGAAGTGAAAGATCACATCGAGCATCAAGAAATGAATATGACCATGCCTTGTAAAGCATTGGAAGAAATTACCACTCCTCAAACTATAAAGATAGAAGGACATATCAAGAAGAAAAAGGTTCAAGCAGTGAAATATCACATCGAGCATCAACAACAAGTTCTCCAACTTTTGAGGTAGCAAAAGAATTGAATTGCTTCCTATATCCAGCACCAGAGTGTCAAGTGTTGATTGCAAATGGAGGAACAATAAATTTCTCTGGAAAGTGCCATAATATCAAGCTATCCATGGGAGAATATGTATTGACTAGCCCAATGCTTTCCATTTCAATGGGAGGTGCTGATGTTGTACTAGGAGTCCAATGGCTACAATCCTTGGGTACAATAGCTTTTAATTTTCAAGAACTTTCATGAAATTTTCTTCAGAAGGAAAGGAAGTTGAATTAAGGGGTATCACAGGGAAATCGGGAAAGATAATCAGCTCTAACGAAATGACAAAGCTTCTAAAGAAAGAAAAACGAGGCGTAATTGCACAATTATATTCGCTAGAGGTTCTCACATTGAAATCATCTATTTCTCCAGATCTGGATTGTCATTAATGTCAATATGGCAATATTCTAGGATACTAAATGATGATCGGAAGTCATATGAGCTATCAGAGCAGAGAAGAGCTATCGGAGCAGTGTCGGAAGTTATAGGGGGTAGGAGTGAAGAGACGCCATAGGAGTGACAAGCCAAGACAAAGCAGATCTATCGCATGTGCCAAGAGTAAGAACCATATCAGAGATATCGCATGAAATATCGGAAGGAGCAAAGAGGAACACGCAGCGAGGAAAGAGCCAAAATGAAGAACACATCATCGAAGGAAGAGTGAAGAGTGTATGTAGTCATCCGAGCAAGTAAAGAAGAAAACAAAGAGTACTGCTATCAGAAGAGCGGGGGTAGGAGTGTACGTGGCTGAAGGGCCGCACTAAATCCTAGCCGTCGATCTCATTTTCAACACTTACGTCACAGTCAATGGCAGGGGTTAAGCCTGTTATTAACCCGTGTGCTAGTCGAAGACATGCAGGCCGTAGATTTGATGACCTCATATATCCAATGGATATCAAGTCACAAAATGATCGGACGTTAATCTCAAGAACAGACCCAAACTTTTATAGATCAAGGATTTATAATCCTTATGGGCTCCGAAAAGGTAGTTAAGCATCGCGCAAGTTCCCCGGCCGATATCGTTATGAACCATTGGATCCAGCGTGCCTTGATCAAACAGTGGAGGATCGGCGATTGAGTTTGTTGATCGGGTGGATCAACAACCGTCAGATTAAAGATAAGATCAACGATGGAGAATTAATCCGATAAAAATTGGGACTAAGTGGACCCGATTGAGTTATCAGAGGAAGCAAGAAATGTAACGATGGTAAACCGCGATTGCGATTAAGTTGATGATGTGGTAGGTGGGACCACCCATTATATGTTTTTAACTATGTTGATATATGAAGATCGATGATGTTGATATCGAAGGGCAAAGTATGTTATGGGCACGACTTGTAAAGGACCTCCAAAAGCTGCCATTGTGATTAAAGGAAGGACGTGGCACGTAGGATCTTCAATATGGGTATAACCTCTCTTGCAATGCGATTTCCATGAACAATTAATGTCTATCGTATGAATATTAAAAAGGGCCTCTCTGATATAGTTTTAATATGCAACATTTTTGTAATTTGGCCTCTCTTCCGAATGAACGCGTCCTTTGAGTATTGGTGAATTCGAAGAGATAGAGGAAGCCGAAGAGCAAGCGCTGAGGAAGCCGAAAGATCAAGCGAGCGAACAAGGGGTATCAAGAATATGTAATAGAGAACAAGGAAAGTTTAAAGGTTGGTGAAACTATAAGAAACAGAGGAAGCCGAAGGTTTGGCAGAAGTGGAAGAAGCAGGAAACAGAAGTAAGTCATACGTTCAGCGAGGTTGGGAGCAGAGAATTACTACGAAACAGATCCAGACAATTTACAACAGAGAGTTGGAACCCTTGGGGTTGGTGCCTTAGAACTGGAAGGATTGGTGTCCTGGGAGTTGGTGCTCCTAAATCCAAGGTTGGTGCCTTGACAAGACAAGGTTGGTGCTCTGGAGGTTGGAGCCTCACAAAAGGTCCAAGTTGATTCTTGGCAACTGATTGAAGCTGTATAGATACATTGTACTTGATTTATTGCAAAGATTATATTAATAAAAGCATTGATTCCTGTTATTTATTTATGTGTTCTAAATATAAATGATTTAACAATTGAAAAGAAATAATGATTCACCCCCCCTCTCAGTGTTTCCAACACTCCAAAAAGTCTTGGAAAGTCATTCCAAGGTATTTGAGACTCCCAAAGGTCTCCCACCTATTCGTGATCATGATCATTATATTCATTTGATTCCAAGAAGTGTTCTTCCAAACATCAGGCTCTACAGATATCCCTATGCCCAAAAGAGTGAAATTGAATGTATGGTTGCAGAAATGCTAGAAGCTGGTATAATTCAACCTATTCAAAGTTTTTTCTCTGCTCCAGTAGTATTGATGCACAAGAAGGATACATCATGGCGCATGTGTCCGGATTATAGAGAGCTCAACAAACTCACTATTAAAGATAAATTTCCCATTCCTGTCATTCATGAATTATTGGATGAATTGCATGGATTAATTTACTTCACCAAGTTGGATCTTCGTTCAAGATATCATCAAATAAGAATGAAGACTGAAGACATTCTCAAAACAACATTATTGAAGAAATATGCATTTTCATGGACTCCAAAAGCAACGAAGCCCTTTGAACTTCTTAAAGAGGCAATGTGCCAAGCACTGGTCTTAGCTACGCTAGACTTCACAAAAACCTTTATTGTGGAATATGATGCATCAAGAAATGGAATTGGTGATGTTTTAATGCAAAAAGAAAGACCCATTGCTTTCGAAATTCGTCCAATCAAAGGAAAGTATTTACACAAAGCTATTTATGAGAAGGAAATGTTGGCAAGAATACATGCACTTAAGAAATGGTGACCTTACATAATGAGAAGATACCAGTTCAAACAATATTGCCAAAACCTGACGAGGGAGGAAAAATCATATTGGAACCTGGAGCAGGCACAGAAACAAGAACTCGACAGCCACGAAATCGATCAATTTCAAAGTATCTCATCAAGTAGAAGAACTTACCCGCTGAAGGTTCCACATGGGAGGACAAGAATTTTATACAGAAGCATCAAGAACTACTCAAGCGTTGAGGACAACACTTTTTGAAGGAGAGGGGCATGTTAGGTCCCTATACTACTATTGTAACCCCCTATTGTTATTAGTGTATCCCCCTTATTATATTGTTGTGCCCATGTAGTACCCATATTGTTATTATTGTGCCCCATAGAAGCCCACTATTGTTATTGTTGTGCCCTTACATTATTATTGTTATGTCGGCTCTGATTATATTATGACCCTTAGTCTCCTATATATAGAAAGGAGGTCTTATCATTAGTATCATCCAAGAATTGTTCATTTGTGTAATGTAAAGGAGGTTGCCCGCTCAAAGAGGCTTATTTTGAAGGCATTTATCTATCTTTTCTATCTTTTTGTGAGTTGGTTTCATAACACTTAGGGTCAGTTGGAGAAGGCACACGGAGAGAACGAATTGATTAAGAATTTGATTCCTATGGAAGGGTTTGTTAAGGATTTCGAATTCAATGATTATTCTGCAGCAAAGGGGCAGTGAGAATTTGGGAGGACTTTCTAGAGAATACAAACAAAGAGGCGGAGAGAGCTAGTAGAGCAGAAAAGTTGTCTGACACGCACAAGCAAGAACTACCAGGAATAGTCGAAACTGTCGGGAACTGCCGGAACTGCCGAGAAAACTAACGCAGAGGGTAGAAGCCGGAACTGTCATAATAGCTAGGAAAGCTGATGCAAAGGGCAGAAGTCGTAACTGCTGGGAATAGCTGGAACTGCTGGGAACTGCCGGAACAGCCGGGAAAGCTAGCGTAGAGGCAGAAGTCGGGACTGCTAGGAATAGTTAGAACTATCCGGAACTGCCGGGAAAGCTGACACAGAGAGCAACATAGGTGATGCAAAAATAGTCAGGGTTAGCCAGTCTTGTGCCGAATCAGCCGGAATTCTACCAGGTGAAGTGAGGTAAAACTCACTCAGATTTTCTGCCGGTATTTTCTCTGTAAAGGATTGCTAGATGAGCATCCTAGATTCGTATTCAGATTTTCTCTTGCATAATAATAAAACCCTCAGAGTTGTCGCACCGATTTTCTCGCATTGGGTTTTTCTGAGGACTATTGTGTCCAAAAATAAGTGTGTCCTATGTATCTTGTTCTTTGCTTTGTTTTCTGTTTCATGAAATTAAACATTTAAATAGTGTAGGCCACAGAAGTAATTTTCTTCAGTATTTAGAAGAATAACTTGGTTAATGTATGTTAAAAAATCAAGTAGGTGAAGTAGATTCAGATTTGTTGCACTAGGTATTCCTAGAGTCTAGGAATTTTCACAATACTCAGCTAGGTGAAGTCCTTATAGTAGGTGATTTCAATGCTAGGACTGCAAGTGAGCAAGCTAGCATTCCTTTTTGTAAAGAAGACTGCGACCCTATTTGGCTTACAGAAGAGAGTAATCATCAGTGGGAAAGAATTTCAGAGGACAAGGGTTGCAATCTCTTTAGAGAACAATTTCTTACTCTGTGTGGGGCCTCTCATTTACTCATTTGCAATGACTTGACTAGATGGGCAAAGTTCACTAATTTCACTTGCAATACTTACAATGGAGCAAGTGTAGTAGATTATGTAATTTTCTCGCATGGTTTGTGTGAGAAAATGGAGGAAGTTTTGATTGGAGATCAGCTTTGGGACTTAAAATCAAATCACTAGCCAATTTATTTAAGTTTCTCTTGGATTGGAAAAAAACAATTAGAGTCAAAAATTCAGCATGTCTAACAAAATCTCCCAAAGGGCAGAATTCTTTTGACTCTAGGAAATTGTAGAGCCTTCAAAAATGACACTAGAGAGACTCTTCGAGAAGGAGAAATCACAATTCACAGCCTTCATAGTCATGAATTAACACATTTAATTCAATACGCACTTGCAGAGTGCAAAAGAGCAAAAATTAATAAGTCTTAAACAAATTGCTTTCCGGTTAATGCTTGGTTTGACAAGGAATGCAAAAGGGCAAGGAGAATGTGGAAAGAATCAAACAAGGATAACATAAAGCTCAAAGCCTACAAGCAGTTATTAAGCAAGAAAAATGTCGATTTCATGGTTTCAAAGAGGGAAGAACTAATCTTCCTTGGAAAAATAATCCCAAATTATTTTGGAAGGAGCTCCAACCGAGAAAGGCACAAACTGGAAATAGTATTATAGCTTCTAAATGGTTTGACTATGCAAGACAACTCTATAAGCAGGATCCCAAGGTTGACCCTCCCCCCTCGTCAACATTGATACTGAACTCTTCACAGTGCAAGGGGTAGAGATGGGTATCAATAAGTTGGGTATCAGAAAAGCAAAGACTTAGTTGAACTCCAAGCAGAATATCTAAAGTGGGGCTCAAATATTCTTGCACCTCACATTACAAAAAATTTCAACAACATCATACAACAGGGGCTCCCCATAAATTGGACAACTAGTCTCGCAATACCTCTTTTCAGGAGCGATGACGTCAATAATCCCTCCAATTATAGGACCATAATGATAAACCCTTTGTTTGCAAAGCTATTTGGAAGCATGCTAGAAAATAAAATTAGCAAGTGAGCAGAAGAAAGAGATAAGTGTGCTAAGTGGCAAGCAGGTTTTAGACCTAAACATTCCACAGTTGATCATTGTATAACTTTAAGGCACATCATTGAAAAAGTTTGGGAGAAAAAGGAAGCAGTCTTTTGTTGCTTTGTTGATTTAAGAAAAGCGTTTGACACAGTTCCTAGGGATAAACTTTGGCACATAATGGAAGAACTTGGGGTTCCTAATCATTTGAGAGCAGTTGTGCATAAGCTGTATGAAGAGGTGAAAGTCAAAATTAGAAGCGAGATCAGGGTCAAGCAAGGTTGCCCACTGTCTCCTACCCTTTTTGGTTTACATATTGACAAACTTGACAAGTGGTTAAATTCGCAAGGGGGTGATGGTATCTGTTGAGCACTCTATGTCAACAACCCCAAAGCAATACAACCCCTTTTTTTCTAAAGGGATATCGCCTGATCGATGTGTTTGTGTCATCCAATTATCATCATCAGCCTAATCATCATGTTATAATGTAAACCCATTCTGCATGTATATGATGTAAATAATCTCAGCAGAACTGTGTCATGTATGTAACAACCTAGGTAAACTTATCTTTCTAGTGACAATCTCCATTCTGGGAGTTTTTTGTCTCACCAATCCATTCTCAGATGGTCGGCAGAGTTTTCCCCCCAGTCTTACCCCAAAGCTGGAATGGATTTTGTCGCTAGGATCTTAGGCGAGTCCTAATGTTCTAGATCGAGTCTATGTAAAAGTGATTTGGGAATAATCTTAACTATTTGGTTAGGTTATTTTATTAAAAATTATTTAGTCTGTTGGATTATATTTGTGTCACAGAAATGGGTAGTGTGTGAGGGTCTATTACAAATGGGATTTTGTTAAAATTGGCAACTAGAGCCAAACTCCATGTGGGTCATCTTATTTATGGCAGCTGATATTTTTCTTGGATCCCTCTCATTGAGAGGTGTAGGACTGATCTAAAGATCATCCGATTCCGATAAGTATTTATGGAGTTATGAATTTATTTGTGTTATAAGACAATTCGTCAAGGTCGGCCAGCAACCAATTAAACCCCACATGTGCTCAACGTTTTAGTATAAAAGGAGATGACTGGACAATCATTTCACACACACTTCTATCTTCATTTCTCTCCACTTGTCTTGGGTTTTAGTGGAAGAGAAATCTAGGAGTGGAAGCCCTAGACATTGGATGAAAGAAGACTAAGGGAGCCGCCCTAGAGGAGATGCCCTAGCCATAGACGCAGTCAAAAGGAAGCCTCCACGCAGGTTTCTATAGCTTGTCAATGGAAGCCCTAGACGCTGTCAAAGGAAAGTCCCTAACGTAGACCTAAAGGTTGCCCTAACGCAGACCTAAAGGTTGCCCTAACACAAACCTAAAGGTTGCCCTAAAACAGTCCTAAAGGCAGTGTTAAACGTTGTCCTAAAGGCAGCCCTAACGCATCCAAGAAGGCAACCCTAACCTACGTTATCTCAAGGGTATCCTAACCGTGTTAAGATGAAGATAGACGTTGTCCTAAACATACCAATGATGCTCTAGCTGCAAGCATAAGGTGCCCTAGCAACAAGCCTAATGTGGTTGAAAGGGAGCACTACAGACCTAAAGGTTGCCTTAACGCAGTCCTAAAGGCTGCCCTAACACAGTCCTAAAGGCAGCCCTAAACGTTGTTCTAAAGGCAGCCCTAACGCATCCAAGAAGGAAGCCCTAACCTACGCTATCTCAAGGGTATCCTAGTCGTTTTAAGATGAAGATAGACGTTGTCCTAAACATACCAATGACGCCTTAGCGCAACCATAAGGTGCCCTAGCAGTAGCCCTAATGCGGCTAAAAGACAGCACTGTTTGAGGAGAGTTTGAGGGCTCAAACATGCCCAAGGCAGCAGTGCTAGTAAATGGGACAGTTGGGCTACATGGTGCTGCTAAGACACATGGGACAACAGCAAGGTATGGAAAGGCTAAGGGGACAACAGCAAGGTATAGTATGGTTATTAGGGACAACAGCTACAGCAATATATCTAGGCAGCAGTGGCAAGTGACAGTTGCATAGTAAATGGGACAGCAAGATATGCTAAGATAAATGGGACACCTAGGCATGGTGCTTGGTGCAACAAACAGTGGGACAGCAAGCACTCATAGGAGCAGCAATGGATGGCTAGCATGGTGCAGCAAAGGCACAATTGGGACAGCAGCTAAGACATGGCAGCAAAGGCACAATTGAGACAGCAGCTAAGACATGGCAACAAAGGCACAATTGAGACAGCAGCTATGACATGGCAGCAAAGGCTACAATGGGACAGCAACAAAAGCTTGGTGTTGCAAACTCAGTGTACAGTAGCAAGGTGCAATATGGCACATGGGACAGCTATGGCAACATGGTGCAACAATGGCACATGGTACAGCAGTGCAGCATAGGTGCAGCAGTATGATGTGTACAGCATGGTCATGAGGTCCATCATGGTCCAACAATGTGATGATGGGTGCAGCATGGTGCAGCACAGTGAGGTGCAGCATGATGACGAGATGCAGCCTTCAACTGATCTCATGTATCATCTTCTTAGAGATGATCTATGCTCTTATTTAGATAAGTCAAAGTGTTGACTTCTATTGTAAATGTACTATCTCCCTCTCTCTCTCTCTCTGTTGAACTATTGAAGAACATATAAGAATAATTGATGAAGGATTTCCCCACAATGGGGTTTGTCCCTGGCTAGCACCACATCTTGTGTCCTCTTGTCTTGGCTTGTCTTCTGCAATTTATGTTTATGTTCTATCTATAGTTTACTTTAATACTAATGTGATTGCTAATCTAGAAAAGATATTGAGCTAACTGTGGAAAGTGAAATTGCTCTAAGCATAGAACATACCTAAAATTAACATGGTATCTGAGGTGAGGTGAAGACAAAGCCCAAGCAAGAGTGAAAGAGCAATCACCGAAGACAGTTGGGAAAGGACAAAAGGATCAATGGATTCCTCGTCCCTCTTCAAATTCGCCAAGGGTGAAGTCTAAGCAGAAAATATTGTCAGAGTGGCACAAAGGAAGCTTCTGATGGCCTACCTAAAGATCACTTCAATGGGAAGTCCAAAACTAAGGGTGGAAGGAAAGGCAGATACCTTGTTTGTAATAAGTTCAGCCATTATGTGAAGGAGTGTCCAAATTGTTGGGACACATCACTTGATGATGATAACAATTATTCCAGGGACATCTTCAATGATCAGAGGAACGACAGGTAATGCAGGTCATCAAGGAAACAATCGACTCTTCAAAGAAAGCAAGGAACTCCAGATATGAAGAATCAAATGTTGTGTTTGGTAAGATAAAGCAACATTATCTTATATTGGCCCTCTCCTCCAGACTCTTTGGGAATCTAGCTCATTGATTGTAGTGCTTCAAGGCACTTCATCGGATAGAAGGGTGCTCTCTCTAATTTGGTAGAGATGGAAACAATCGTGGGAATACACTTGGAGTCAATGCCACCTATCCCAGAAAGGGTGTAGGGAATGTTACCCCTCAATTGAATGAGGGTAACTCGATTCATTTACGAGAATCTCTTTATGTACCTGATCGCAAGAACTTGGTGTCCATTTCGGCAATGGAAGTCAAGGGTTTCTGAGTGGCATTCATCGATGGAAAGGTACGTGTTTGAAAATGAAATTTTCAAAAATGCCTTTACTCATGGGTTTAGGGTTGGCAATTTGTATCAAGTTGCACGATGGTCCATCGAGGACCATGTCAGTTGACACATCTCATCTATAGCAGCGAAGATCTACTTTATGGGGCCCTACCCGATGTGAGTCAGATGGTGACAAGGATGACTAAATTCAAAAAGAGCATGAAGGTACATGTCTAAGATGTACCAAAGGAAAATTTTATAAGGGGACCATTCCCCACCTATAGCAGGTCCACAGATTTGGAACAACCCGAGGGATTTGAGATTCATGGTCAGGAATCTCACGTATGCAAGTGGAAGAAAGCCCTCTATGGCTTGATGCAAAACTCCCGGAGCATAGTATGAGAGGATTGATAGTTGTTTGAAGAAGCTGAGATTCACGAGGAGTGAAGCCAATCCAAACCATTGCTCGAAGGTTGTGGATGATAGACCTTTCATACCGGCACCTCTGAGGATGACCTATTTCTGACAAGTGCAAACCCTCTCATTTGCAGAAGTAAGAGGGAGTTGGAATCCGCATTTGGAATGGTGAACAGCAAGCCAGCGACTACCTCGATGGAGCTTAAATTTCAGAAGTTATGTGGTAGGGATACTGAACCTGATTTGGGAAATGTCTCTGAGTTTCACAAACTCATACTAGCATTGATGTTCTTGGTGAACTCCCATCTGGATATATGTTTTGCAGTTAGCATGATGAGCTCATATACGGTTGAGCTTCACTGGATTGGTGCCAAGAATCTTTTGAGATATCTTCGGGGCACTATCTCTCACGGATTGAGATACACTGCCGGAAATGTAAAGTTGCATGATTATTCGAATGTTGACTGGGCAGGCAGTGTGGAGGATCGCAAGAGCACTTTGGTTCTCTTTAGATTCTGCTTCGATATCATGGATGAGCAGGAAGCGGAAGTCGGATGCTATAAGCACCACTAAGACCAAATACATAGCTACGAGTATGATCTTGTGTGAAGTTGTCTAGTTGTGAAAGCTCTTCAACAAGTTGTTTGTACACATGATGGACACCATCGTGATCCTCTGTGTCAACCAGGGCGAGATTCGATTGTTGAGGAATCCCGTATTCTATGATAGCTCCAACAGATATACATCAGATACTACCTTATCTGGGATATGGTACGTCGATGAGCGAGGAGGCTCCATTGCATTGACACCGATGTACTAATCGCAGACATTCTATCAAAGCCCCGGGGAAAAGTCAACTTTGTGATTTTCCGAAATGACTTGGAGTCGTTGAGAGACCCTCTTATGAGGGTCCTGCTTGTTGCATGCATTGAGCTCTGGGAGCTCCAAGGCACTTGGGGTACTTATTGGAGCAACAAGCGACCATAGGGCAACTCACCCTCACCTAATGGTGCGATGTGTACAGGGTGAATGGCTCAGCATTGCCTTGTGATACCCTGTGGCGACTAAGGGACAGGATGAGTTGTTCTTTTGTCGAGGCATCCTACCCATGCAGTCTGCGACTAATGGGAAGTACCTCCATCTGGCCAATGAGCAGGGAAATGGGGTTAGGGACCATAGTAGTACTATCAATGAACGCATCACTGTATCTATTATACTCCCTATCCTAGGATGACCTCCATTGGTTTGGGATCAATGAAATTGATCTGGGATCAGTATGAGTGGTTTGAGACACTCTCTTGTGATATTGATCTGGGATCAATAAAATCGACTTCAGGTCAGTAATAGTGATATGACACACTCTCTTCATATGGAACTGACTTCGCGTCAGTAGAGAATGGTATAAGACATTCTCGACCAATTCTTTTTCCTCATGGTTCAACAGAGCAGAGCAAAGCCGAGCTCAGCAGAGTAGAGCAGAGCAGAGCAGAGCAATGCATGGCACTGATGGCAGAGATAGTACAATCAAATAGATGGATCAGTGGATGGAGTTCTCCCTAATTGAGAGGGAGCATTAAAAATTGGAAACTAGGGCCAAACTCCATGTGGGTCATCTTATTTATGGCAGCTGACATTTTTCTTGGATTCCTCTCCTCGAGAGGTGTAGGACTAATCTAAAGATCATCCGATTCTGATAAGTATTCATGGAGTTATGAATTTATTTGTGTTATAAGACAATTCATCAAGGTCAGCCAGCAACCAAATAAACCCCACATGTGCTCAACGTTTTAGTATAAAAGGAGATAACTTGAGAGTCATTTCACACACACTTCTATCTTGATTTCTCTCCACTTGTCTTGGGTTTTAGTGGAAGAGAAATCTAGGAGTGGAAGCCCTAGATGTTGGATGAAAGAAGACTAAGAGAGCCGCCCTAGAGGAGATTCCCTAGCCCTAGACCAATGTTGCACGAAGTGGGGACGCGGAAGCGTCATTTTCCAAAAATCTAGGAAGCGAAGCGTCTGCTATATATATATATATATATATTTATATTTTTTTGCATTTATACTCAAAACAAACATCCCAAATACCAAATTAGTTGTAGAAAACATGAAAACATGCATATTTTTGCATAAATTAAGATAGATATAGCATCCATTGTACATTAATGAATCAATGATTAATTATTCAAGCATCAACCATTTAGATGCATCAACCATCTAGAATCTAGATTGTCTAGCCTTTGCCTCTACCTCGATTGTCTAGGGATATTAGTCAACATTGCCCAATTTTGATCAAACTACCTAATTCAAGACTTAAAATATGGTAGAAAAACCTTAACATGCTTGATCGATGATTTTGACTTGTTTGAAAGGTATTTTTTTGCTAAGGGCGTGACAAAGGAGTTCAAAAATTAACACCACCAACACTAGGGTACATATAGGGCTTGGTGCTCTTGATTTTGAATTCCTGAAAGCTATTAAGTCTACTGAATTTTGAATAGGATATGAAATTCTATTTTCTCCATATGAAGTCCAATGAGGCTGGAACCACACTCAAACATCCTGAGTCATTTCATGGTAATGTTAAAAATTTAAGTAAAAGGATGAAAATGAAAAATAAAGGAGAACGTCACTTATATATATATATATTATATATATTATATTATAATATATATATATATTGCCTTCATTCCTCACCCTAACCCAAGGTGGACCCACGGGAATCGTACGGAACCATACGGGAAGCGTATGCTTCGCCCTCCAAAGCGCCACGCTTCGTATGGCCGAAGCGTCGTACGAAGCACGCTTCGGAGATTCGGAAGAGCGCTTCGGAGGAAAGCTTCGAAAATTTCCAAGAAGCGTCCAAAACAGGCAGAGGCGCGCTTCTAAATTTTGGAATCGCGCTTCCGGGGACGCATCCGCACGGGACGTGCTTCAGGCCTTAGAACCGCAGGGGGGGACACTTCCTGCAACATTGCCCTAGACGCAGTCAAAAGGAAGGCTCTATGCAGGTTTCTATAGCTGTCAATCGAATCCCTAGACTTTGTCAAAGGAAAGTCCCTAACGCAGACCTAAAGGCTTCCCTAAGGCGGTCCTAAAGGCTGCCCTAACACAATCCTAAAAGCAGCCCTAAACGTTGTCCTAAAGGCAGCCCTAACACATCCATGAAGGCAGCCCTAACGCATCCAAGAAGGAAGCCCTAACCTACGCTATCTCAAGGGTATCCTAGCCGTGTTAAGATGAAGATAGACGTTGTCCTAAACATACCAATGACGCCCTAGCGCAACCATAAGGTGCCCTAGCAGCAGGGCTAATGCGGCTGAAAGACAGCACTGTTTGAGGAGAGTTTGAGGGCACAAACATGCCCAGGACAGCAATGCTAGTAAATGGGACAGCTGGGCTACACAGTGTTGCTAAGACACATGGGACAACAGCAAGGTATGGCAAGGCTAAGGGGGTAGTAGCAAGGTATAGTATTTCTGTTAGGGACAACAGCTACAGCAATATATTTAGGCAGCAGTGGCAAGGGACAGCTGCATAGTAAATGGGACAGCAAGATATGCTAAGATAAATGGGACACCTAGGCATGGTGCTTGGTGCAACAAACAGTGGGACAGCAAGCACTCATAGGAGCAGCAATGGACGGCTAGCATGGTGCAGCAAAGGCACAATTGGGACAGCAGCGAAGACATGGCAGCAAAGGCACAATTGGGACAGCAGCTAAGACATGCCAGCGAAGGCACAATTGAGACAACAGCTAAGACATGGCAACAAAGGCACAATTGGGACAACAACTATGACATGGCAGCAAAGGCTACAATGGGACAGCAGCAAAAGCTTGGTGCTGCAAACTCAATGGACAGTAGCACGGTGCAGTATGGCACATGGGACAACTATGGCATCATGGTGCAACAATGGCACATGGGACAGCAGTGCAGCATAGATGCAGCAGTATGATGTGTACAGCATGGTCATGAGGTCCAACATTGTGATGATGGGTGCAGCATAGTGCAACATGATAACGAGATGCAAAACAATGATAGGTGAAGGAGTCACCTTGGAGAATCAATTAAAGCACCATGTCTTCAACTGATCTCATGTATCATCTTCTTAGAGATGATCTATGCTCTTATTTAGATAAGTCAAAGTGTTGACTTCTGTTGTAAATGTACTATCTCTCTCTCTCTCTCTCTCTCTCTACTGAACTATTGAAGAACATATAAGAAAAATTGATCAAGGGTTTCTCCACAATGGGTTTTGTCCCTAGCTAGCGCCACATCTTGTGTCCACTTGTCTTGGCTTGTCTTCTGCTATTTATGTTTATGTTCTATCTACAGTTTACTTTAATATTGATGTGATTGCTAATCTAGAAAAAGTTATTGAGCTAACTGTGAAAATTGAAATAAATTGCTCTAAGCATAGAACATACCTAAAATTAACAGCTTTCCCCCTTATGATGTAAAAAATATGAAAATCATGATGTAAAGTGTCTTGAGGGTTGGAAAAAATTTATCCCCTCATATAGGTTAATTAATTAAATTTTTTGGCCAAAAATTAATTAAAATCCTAAGCCAAAATTTCGAAGTCCTAAGTAAATTAAATTCTCCAAAGGCGAAATTCGTTGGTCCTAAAAAAATAAATTTTAACAAGTCCTAGGACTAAGGTAATTTAATTATTTTGCTAAATTTTAAACCTTTGATCCCTGGGAGTTAAGTCAAAGTCAAATTTTTGGGGAAAGTAACTCAAAAATTCTATTTTTGAGTTAATTAAAATGCATTTAAATAAAAATTTCGAATGTCCTCAATATTTAAATATTTCGATGGATGAGATTAAAAATAATTTTAATCTTCATCAATGGTTGAGATTGCTTTGACGAAGATCACTCGAACTAGCCATTGGAGGATTTATCTTTAAATAGGAGGTCATTTGTCAGTCGATTTATCCGATCTCTGAGTCGTGTGCTAAGCAAAAAGCTCGTGTAATATTTTTTAAAGAAAGACTTTGGGGTTAATTTTTGTTGGTGTTACTCTGCATGGGAATACTGTAAGATGTTTTATTTTCATGCATAATTTTTTTCTAAAGCAGTTGACAATAGCTTTTGAATAGTGATTTGAGTACAGGTATCTTGCTCAGTCGCTAGGGTTTGAATCATAATTTAAATTTTGAACGTAATAGCAGGTATCTCTATTTGTCAATGTTTTATTATTATTCTCTCGCTCTATTTTTAATGGTTGGATTGAGTTTTGCAGGGAAATCTTGAGTTGAATCATCGCGTGTTAATAGAAGTTTTCAGTTGGATCATCGGACGTTAGCAGAAGTTTTCAATTGGACCAGCCAAATCCTTATCTGTTTTTCCTAAAGAGCCCAACTAAATAAGATTCGAGCTTATCATAAAATTTTCATTTTTTGTGATGCAAGAGGGTTTTAAGCTAGTACCTCCATTCAAAATTTTAACAAATTTAATTTATGTGCAGCATAATGATAGATATGGCTACTTAGAGCCTTCAATTTGTAAATAGTGTATTTTTTCTAACGTGGGTTTTTCTGGGGTTTTAATTTCATCAGTGTATATATCGTTTGGGTGTTTTCTTGTTGTTGTGTGTTGTACCTGTTTCCCGTAGGCAGTCCTTGGCAGAAAACACTACGCCAGGAAACCAACTCAACCAGCGTTTAGGTTCAAGTTGGCCCTTGAACCAGAGGGGGCTCCCTCAGCTGTTACGAGGCTTTGTTTAACGTTGTTCACTTGTCACTGAAAAACAACCTTTGAAGCACAATGGCCAGATTTATGGTTTTAATTGGGGGTGGTTGGCGATCAATGATAATCCCTACTCATAATTTAAAGGCTCTCTCACAGGGTTCCTTTTGAAAGTGTCAACTTCCAGCCTGACAAAATGACTTAATTTGTATAAGAATTTGGCAAAAGAATGTAAGGAGATTCCGAATAATTGAGTAGCCAGACTGATTACTTGACCCCTAGGAAGATTTGGAAGCATGTAGAAGATTTCTACAACCCAACAAAACAGATTTACAGGGAAACAGAATGGCCAGACTGAAACCAATTCTAAGAGGATCTAATTCAGACACATAGCCTAATAAGCTAATCTCTTGTAATGGCGATCAAAAAGCACAAAACAAAAACCAGTTAAAGAGGGGTTATGATGAACAAACAGTCCAAAAGACAAATCTCTTTCTAAAGATAATGATTTTGCAGACCTTCCTATAAACACCTTTATCATGTGTAGAAATAAGATATGAAATACTGGAAAAACATACTCAAAACACAAAAATTTTGTCAAAACTAGAGTTGTAAGGCTTTCATTAGAAATACTACAACATAAGCTTTATTACAGAGTTAAGAGTTTTAGCGTCAAAAGCCCACACCAATTACTTCAATTGATGAAGTATTTATACAAATTCTAAACTAAAACATTTTGAAAAAATATCAAGATTTGTTTACAAATATCTTAAATTGTTTTATACAAATAGAACTGAAATATAGGACATTAAAAACTAATGTATCTACTTGGCACTATCATTATACATTGTTGTTTACAAAAAAGAAAATATTGAATTACAACTCTTAGTTGATGAGGTGGCCTAACTATCCTTGAGCATTTTCCTCTTGAAATCCTGCAAAATAGGGTCCATTCATGCCTTTATATATCTCAATCCGAGATAGTTCTGTAAAAATTGAAAGAGGTTATTGTAGATGAATATGTTCATGAGATACACCTCTCTCAGTTTCTCAAAATTCGGCTCTAGTTGTTCACAATACTTTCTGCAAAAAGATGTCTAAAAAGGAATTTACATAGTTCGAAAAATAGGCTGTGAAGATGTACTTGTTTCTCTGATTATGTAATAGCTGAGAAAAATCTGAAGTAGGTTATTGTACTTTAGCATCTTAGGAACACAAACCTCCTTCAATTTCTCAAGAATCATCTCTTATTATCCACAATAGTTTCTGCAAAAAAGTGGCTTAAACAGGACATTGCATAGTCGGAGAAATAGGCTAAACATGATGAGAGTGTATATACTAACCCCTGACACCTGTGTGAAAAGTGAGATAGGCTTTTTTATTCTGGAATCTTATGAACCAAAACCTCTTCTGGTTTCCAAATATTCATCTTTGTTTAGTCACACTATCCTCTGCAAAAAGGTGGCTAAAACAGAAAATTTCTAGAAAACATTCCTTCAAAGATGCATTTGCATCTCCCAATCCATAATAGTTACAAAACTGAGAGAAGTTTTTGTACATGAAGATGTTAGCAACAAAAACCTCTTTCAATTTTTGAAAATTCTTTCTCAGAGGTTTGTCAACCATGTTTGAATTTACTTTATTACATCATTTAATCATGTTTAAATGCATGGATAATTAAATCAACCAGCTAATGAAACTTAAATTTACATTCTGAGGGTGCATTTACTCTTGCAGACCCATTTATTTTTGTCAACCATGTTTGAATTTACTTTATTACATCATTTAATCATGTTTAAATGCATGGATAATTAAATCAACCAGCTAATGAAACTTAAATTTACATTCTGAGGGTGCATTTACTCTTGCAGACCCATTTATTATTTCTAAACTACTAAAACCTATTATATCAGCAAATTTAAATTATCAAAACTAATCATGTTACAACATCGGCTCCAATGGAGACTACTTCCGCCTGTGGGATGCAGAGAACTAATAGACTAGTTGCCTTTAGTGTTGGGCATGGAGTCATACCATAAAACCACCAACCACTGATTTGCCATCTTATGTAGAAATATAACCAATCTCCATGAATCAATGTTGTCATTTGAATACTCTGCTACTGCACACTGCAACCTACAACTGTAAAATGCAACCATATGCCTGCACTAATTCGGATACTCTTTCACACTAATATCTGAAACTTGAAAACTGCAGAAGTGAAACAACTGACACTGTAAGTGGAAAAAAGCACAACAGTGCCTAATTCACGAGCTATGGAGTTAATCAGTTAATCCCTTAGAAGTCATTGCACTCAACCAAACCAAACTTAATATTGCAATCTTGAAATATAACTGAAACAATTGTAGATCCACTGCACGCTGAATTTGAAAGTATCTAATCAATCCCACACCTCTATCTATCTGAACTGAAAAACATTGTTAGGTGTAATCTACTTTCCAATGCAACCAACCGCGGAGTAGATTTATTGACAAAACAAGTTGTGAGCAGTTGAAAATCTGAAGAATATATACAATATGAACGTGAAATCCCATGGAAAACTTATACTCACATGTGTATTTTAAAAGATGCATCCTATGTAGACATTTTATATTTTCGACCATGGCTGAGAGGGAGAGACATATACTGCTGATTGCAAGTATCAATGAACCTTGCATAGCAGTAAAAGCAGCTGAAATTTCAAAACAAGAGTGGGATCGGTAATCCAGTGGAATCGCCATCTAACAAAGTGGAGTCGCCAGGTGAAAATAATGCAACCAATACAAATGCCTATTCCTTGTTCACCAACATCAAATAGATCTAAACTTTATCGTTCCCCAGAGAAAGATCTTTACTTTGCTCCCCGGCATCGGCGCCAAATGTTGTACATGTTTCCCGTAGGGAGTCCTTGGCTGCAAAAACTACGTCAGGAAACCAACTCAACCAGCCTTTAGGTTCAAGATGGCCCTTGAATCAGAGGGGGCTCCCTCAATTGTTATGAGGCTTTGTTTAACATTGTTCACATGTCACTGAACAATAGCCTTTGAAGCACAATGGCCAGATTTATGGTTTTAATTAGGGGTGGTTGGCGATCAATGATAATCCCTACTCATGATTTAAAGGCTCTCTCATAGGGTTCCTTTTGAAAGTGTTAGCTTCCAGCCTGACAGAACAACTTGATTTGTATAAAAATTTGGCAAAAGAATGTAAGGAGATTCCTAATAATTGAGTAGCCAGACTAATTACTTGACCACTAGGAAGATTTGGATGCGTGTAGAAGATTTCTAAAGCCCAACAAAACAGATTTAAAGGGAAACAGAATGGCCGGACTGAAACCAATTCTAAGAGGGGCTATTTCAGACAAATAGCCTAATAAGCTAATCTCTTGTAATTGTTGTCAGAAAGCACAAAACAAAAACCAATGAAAGAGGGGATATGATGAACAAACAGTCCAATAAACAAATCTCTTTCTAAAGATAATGATTTTGCAGACCTTCCTATAAACACTTTTATCATGTGTAGAAATAAGATATGAAAAACTGGAAAAACATACTCGAAACATAAAATTCTGTCAAAACTAGAGTCTTAAGGCTTTCATTAGAAATACTACAACAGAAGCTTTATTACAGAGTTAAGAGTTTTGGCATCAAAAGCCCACACCAATTACTTCAATTGATGAAGTATTTATACAAATTCTAAACTAAAATATCTTGAAAAAATATCAGGAGTTGTTTACAAATATCTTAAACTGTTTTACACAAATAGAACTGAAATATAGGACATTAAAAACTATTGTATCTACTTGGCACTATAATTATGCATTGTTGTTTACAAAAAAAAAAAAAATCGAATTGAATTGCAACTCTTAGTTGATGAGGTGGCCTAACTGTCTTTGAGAATTTTCCTCCTGAAATCCTTAAAAATAGGGTTCATTCATGCCTTTGTATATCTCAATCTGAGATAGTTCTGTAAAAATTGAGAGAGGTTATTGTAGATGAATATGTTCTTGAGATACACCTCTCTCAATTTCCCAAAATTTGGCTCCAGTTGTTCACAATACTTTCTACAAAAAGATGTCTAAAAAGGAATTTACACAGTCTAAAAAATAGGTTGTGAAGATGTACTTGTATCTCTGATTATGTAATAGCCGAGTAAAATCTGAAGTAGGTTATTGTACTTTAACATCTTAGGAACACAAACCTTCTTCAGTTTCTCAAGAATCATCTCTTATTATCCACAATAGTTTCTGCAAAAAGGTGGCTTAAACAGGACATTACACAGTCGGAAAAATAGGCTAAACATGATGACAGTGTATATACCAACCCCTGACACCTGTGTGAAAAGTGAGATAGGCTTTTTTTCTGGAATCTTATGAACCAAAACGTCTTTCGGTTTCCAAATATTCATCTTTGTTTAGTCACATTATCCTTTGCAAAAAGGTGGCTAAAACAGAAAATTTGTGGAAAACATTCCTTCAAAGATGCATTTGCATCTCCCAATCCATAATAGCTGTTACAAAACTGAGAGACGTTTTTGTACATGAGGATGTCAGCAACAAAAACCTCTTTCAGTTTTTTGTCAACCATGTTTGAATTTACTTTATTACATCATTTAATCATGTTTAAATGCATGACTAACTAAATCAACCAGCTAATGAAACTTAAATTTACATTTTGAGGGCGCATTTACTCTTGCAGACCCATTTATTATTTCTAAACTACAAAAACCTATTATATCAGCAAATTTAAATTATCAAAACTAATCATGTTACAACACCGTGGAGCTGCAGATCTGAAAGAGAACTTTTATTTGAAGCTAGATCTAGGCCCTAGAGAGTAAGATATGGCTTCAAAATCATTTCGCAGAGGCATTATCCCAGATTTGTTTTCAGTTTGACGGTTTCAAAATTTACATCTGGGAATTTCATGAGTCTTTCTTAAAGAAGATTTTAAAGCTAGAGTATACTGGCTTAACATATAAAATTCTGGAGATTTTTTAACGGTTTCTTGGGCTACCATATTCCTTTTTGTCTGTTGCATTTTTCCTTTTTGTCTGTTGCATTTTTCCCTCTGGAAGATTTCGAAACCATTTTCATTTCTTTCTTCTGTTGCTGCTCAAATTTTCGATTTTTTTCTTCTTGTGGTTTTCCTCACTGCCTACCCGTCCCTTTATCTCCAAAGAACCCTCATCATTTTTCCCTTGTTGCTCAACATCCCTGCCTGCAAAAAATGCGTCATGTAGTCTCTCCTTCCAGTGGACCTGCAAATCGTTGCTCTTTCCTGCTCGCTAAACCTCGTCCCTCTCCACATACTCCATACTGCGACCCTTGTCTCCTACAATGTTTTTAAAACCAGAACCGATGACAGGACCGGTCCACCTAATGAACCGATTTACCAACCGGAACCGGTCTAACCGAGGCTGGTTTGGTCTAAACGAACCGTTTTTAGAAAAATACACTAAATAATTAATTTTTAATGAAACAAAACTATTTTTAAGATTTAAAACCATGATTCCAAGCCAATAGAAACAAAATATGCAAAGTTTGCTCATTTATATACCATGTAAAGGTGAATATATCAAAATGTCACCTACTGCAATATATATCATCGACAAAATAGCAAAATACATAAGCAATGAGGCTCTAAATGGCCTATAAAGTCCAAAAAAAATGTTGCAAGCTATGAGGCCATTGGCCTACTACAATTCTACAGTGTACACATGACCAATCATCAAGTTCATCACCACTACTAGCCACAGGATCATCATCAGGAGCTACATAGACATCATCTGGTTTAGAGTCTGAGGATGCCTCAGCCTGATCTGCAACCTCAGTATCAATGCCACCAATAACAATAGAAGTGGGACCTAATGGAAGCACGAGTTTGTCGACCTGCACGACTAGTGCCTTCCATTGGTTCTTTGCCTTTCCTTGATGCCGCTACTGATCCTAGTTCTGATGCCGCCACATAATCTGCTTCATCGCCTGCTAAAGCCATGTTGATATCAAAATCAGCCTCAAACACAGGATCTTCAGTCTCCTCCACCCATTCTGATGTTGGATCAATATCATCCAACACAATGGGATCTAGATTAGGTGTCTTGTTCATCATTTGGTTCCTCCTCAGTCGAAGGTTGTATTACACGAAAACAAGATCATTTAACCATTTTTGTTCCAAACGGTTTCTCTTCTTCATGTGTATGCGCTCAAAAACAGACCAATTGTGCTCACAACCTGAATCACTGCAAGTTTGACTGAGGACTCCAATTGAAAACCTTTGCAATTGAGGACATTGGCCACCAAATGACTCCCACCAATGTGCTGCAAAGAAGAAGACATTAATTAGTAACTTAGTTTATAATTTGAATTGTAAAGAACGTAAACAATTTTAACTTGAAAAGAAAAACAAATTGGAAATTGGAATTGCTTACCTGGTTGGTCCACATCTCTTGCCATCTTTGCCAAGTTTTTTCCAAAGGTACCACCTGCCATAATGAAAATAGTAAGTTGTCTATGTATTTCCAACTGGTCTGCAAGGTTAGGGACTCCAAGCAATCAATCAATCAATCTAGCTCTGACCTCCCCATCATGCAGATCTCCTGGCCGATTTTTATAATGATACTTTGGGTTCAAAAAATACCCAGTTGCATGTATAGGACGATGGAGTTGATTGTTCCATCTGTTATCAATGATCTCCCATATACAGCCATATTTAGCTAACCTGTCCTTGTAAGATGCCCGTATCTGCTCCTTTGCCCGATCCATAGCCTCATAAATGTAGCCCATGGCCAATTTTTCCCCATCCACCATCCTTAGCACCTTAACAAGGGGCTCGGTAATTTTCACAAGCTCTACAGACCTTTTCCAAAAATAATTGTCTAACACTTTCTTTTTGGTGTCTTTTCCATCTTGTCTACGAGCACACCGAGATTCAGACCATTCTTCAGAAGAAAACATTTTCTGCAAGTTTTTATGTTGACCATTGAGACATTGCAACGTGAGGAAGTGAGTTGCAAATCTCATAATTGCAGGCCTAACAAGCACTTTGCCCCTAGTGTTTTTCCTCATTAGGCTCAATACCCATGAGTGGTTGTAAATGTATTTTGTAATACACATGCTCTACAGTGTTTTTTACCCACTCCACTTTGCCTATGTCCTCAAGCATGAGGTCTATGCAATGTACAGCACATGGAGTCCAAAAATGGTCTTATATTTGGACTCAAGCATCTTTCCAACAAGAACATAGTTTGAGGCATTATCAATGATGCCCTGCACAACATGCTGCTCCCCAACTTCCTGAATAATGTCATCCAAAAGCTCAAATAGAAGGGCTGCATCCTTCACCTTATCAGATGCATCAACTAATCTCAAAAACATGGTCCCTTGAGAGCAAGAAACAAGGAAATTATGATAGTGTGGTTCTTTCCATCAGTCCATCCATCTGACATGATGGAACAACCTGTTTTGAGCCATGAATCTTTAAACTCAACCAAATACTCATCAATGGAAGATATCTCTTTTTGCAAAAGAGCTCCCCTCAAGTCATGCATACTAGGGCCTTTGAAGCCTTTTCCTGTAGCTATAACAGAGTCCCACAAAGCTTGGTAATAAGGTGAGCAAGCAGCATTAAATGGGATATCTGAATCATACCACTATCTAGCAATGTATTGATGAGAAGTTTCTTTGCATTGTTTTTTCCAATGTTGATCCAAAATGGGTTGACGACTTGGCTGGGAGGAAGTGGGATTAGAGGAGGCAATGTTGACAGAAGATGAGAAAAAACTTTGGATGTTTGTTCTCTTTGTTCCTTTTGATGGTTGGCCACAAGAAGGATAAAGATAGTGAAGGGGGTCATTGGTGGAAGGGATAGAAGTTCAGTCTTGAATCTCATAATCATCATACCCACTCTCTTTCATGGCTTCAAATAATTCCCTCTTCCTTGCAATGTCATCTTGGATGGCCTTCTCCCTAGCCTTATCCTCATAAAACTTTTCAAGCTTGGAAATGTATTATGCTCTAATATGACCTAACACTACATTTGGTGCATCACATGGCTTTACTTGGCCTCTTACCCCAGCCAAGTGTTGTTTCAATCTGAGAATCCCCCCACCTCCAATAGATTTATGGCATAATTTGCATGTCATTTTTCCATCAATTACATCACAATGAGCCCATGCACTATCATTTCCCTTTGGAGCCATGTTTGCTTGAAATAATTACAATTTGCAAAAGAAATCTGCTATTTAAAAAAAAATTGCAGCTAAGCAACATGGAAAACCAAAGTTAAATTTAGGAAAACAAATGTACATGCAAGCTACAAAATTTGATAGCATAGAACTAGAGATTTGATAGCATAGATGATAGAAGTGAGAAGTTTATAAATTTATAACACATAAAAAAATTTAATTCATGGACAGCAGTCAAATGAGGAATTTTCAAGTGAAAATCCTTGCCTGGAAATGCAAACTAGCTTCCTTCGCCTCCTCTTGAAAATTCCAACTCCACTAACAGCGACAAAATATCTCCAAAATAGCTCCAACTCCAACTCCAAGATGACTACTCCAGCAAAAACTCAACACTCTCCAAGCTCCCAAACAAACTCACAAACACTCATAAACACTTCAAATCAGATGTGTGAGACAAATGAGAGGTAGAGGGGCCTCTTAAAGGCTTGGAGAGGGTGTTTTTGGAGGGAAAGCACCCTTAGTTTCCCTCCAAAACCCCTAAACCTCATTGAGAAAGCCGCTGTGTGGGGCCTCGATGGGCATGGCTGGTAACCAGCCTGTTTAGGATAGAACCGGCCAGTTTGCTACAAACTGGCCGGTTGCGTCCTAAATCGGTTGGTTAGGACCGATTAGGGCCCACTTCTTGCCACCCAACCTCCTAAACCGAGTTTTTGCTCCGGTTCCAACCCGTCGGCCAGCTAACCGGCCGGTTAGACTGGTAACCGGTTAGCTAGGCCGGTTTTTAAAATTATGGTCCCTTGTGCCCTCATCTGCGGCTCCTCTCCCTGTCAGCATCCCTGTGTATCCTTTCTTTTATACGCTGCCCATACCCCTCAATGATGCCATCAAAATCTGAGGTTTCACCTGCAAACTCACTGTCATAGCCAACTCGGTCCTCATCGAAGCCCTTCTCCCTTGTCGTTGCTCAGCGTGTAGCTCTTCCCTTGCTGCCATCGGACTCCATACGCCACTGCTATCAAGCCTACAAAAATACTTCCATAGGATTTCTCCTTTGCTTTATATGTTTTAATGTTTTATTAGGATTAGTCTTTTTTCATACAAATTTGAGTTTTCTTTTTTGGTTGCTTTTTGTTTTGTTTACATTTCATTTTTATTTTGTTTTGATTTAAAAGAAATATATATATATATATATTTCTTTAATATTTTTACTTTGATTTTTTTTGGGTATTTTCAAATTTCATTTTAATTTGTTTTTCTTTCTTGATTTTGATTTTGATTTTGATTTTTTCTTTATTTTGCTTGAAATAAAAAATAAAGCCAAAACTTACAAAAAAAAAAAAAATTATGTGACTGTGATTTATCAAAAGAAGACTTCAGGTTTTCTCATTAAAAAATTGTAAATTTTTATGTGGCCTTTGGCCCATCAAAAATTTAAAGTTATTAAACCCTTTTGACTTTTTTACATTGGTCACATTAAAAATTCTTAATCAATCATTGGCCACATTAAATTTGCTTCATAAAGCTTAGCACATCAAAAAGTTTTCCTATGGAATAATTAAATTTTAATCTAAAGTTCCTTCTTGGTCTCTTTTTTGTGTTAAGAGTAAAATCTAAAAGAAAACTTTTGTGGTAGTAAACATTTTAATTTCTCTTTAGTCAAACACACTTAATAATTTTTTAAAATTGTATCTAAATATTGACTATATGAAAGCGATAAATTTTCCAAGATTTGGGTCACTAAGGAAAAATCATTTTAATTCTAGGATTGTGAATTGTTTAGCATTTGAATTTCATGGTTCTTCGAGGTATTTAGATCTCTAAAAATTAATTGCTAGAATATTTTGCATCTATTGAGATTGATCATCATATTAATTGCTTGAACTATTTGATGTTCATTGCATGTTAAATATTTTACGAATATTTCGAGTAATTATCAAAGTACTCTGTCGTAGAATTGTGATAAATTGCATATCTTTTGTTCCTAAGCTGAGTATTTTTGTTGGCATTGATATTAGATTGTAAAGAATTTTTTTTGTTCTCTTTGAGCTATACTTGTATCAAAAAAGATTTGAAGTAATCTTGTGGTTTAATTATGATATTTTAAGGGGTTTATTTTTAAGTCTTCATCCAATAAAGTGAACATTTCATTTTGGTGATTAAGAGCTTTTGCAACACAAGCGTTTCTAATCCTCGAGTCTAACTTCATCTCATCATATCGTGCATTTACATATTAGGTTAGCTTTGCATAGTTAAAATTTACTTCCAAGCATAAGCTTGGTCGATAGAGAGATAGGTATCCATCCATATTTGCTTGAAAAGCCTGCTTTTAATAGTACTTAAAACGGTGACCTTGCAGTCATCAGAGCCACAGCTCTCTACAGCGCCGGAAGCACTGGGTATGTTAGATTTTCAGGAGAGATATCGTTAATCACACGTTAGTGTGCTTCACCTTATCTTCTCTTTGCCAATTACTACAAAATTAGGCTCAACAAAGAAAGGATTAAAGAATTAAAACTTAGACAGACATTTAACTAAAATTAACCAAGATTCTTGCATCTCACATTAGTTTTAGGATCTTCATTTCATATAAGATAGTCATTCATCTAAGCAGCAATTGCTAATCGATTACTTGGTCTCAATTTCCCTAGCAAGACCATTGACTCCATAAGGCACTAGTATCAATCGTTTAAATATAATCAAATCCTATAAGTCTTGCTAAATCTTAATCAAGTACTTGGTCGCTTCACTGTGTTTCCCGAATTCGTTGGTTCCCAACTAGTTCTCCTTCATTCCATTTTCCATAGGGTCTACTCCCCTTAGCCTGCTATAGGGAGACAGCTTAAATGGCGAGATTCGGGATCAGGGCGACATCCCCTGATCTGAGCCTTTGTCGTGGTGCCTAGACATTCTGTGCGACAACATTTTTTGGCGTTGTTGTTGAAGACCAACTTATTGGACTTTGGCTTTAAGACATTCCACATTCATCTCATTTCATTCTTCTCATCCTTTCGTCTCTCGCCAAGATAAGTTCCTTGTCCTTGGTTCCTTTTATTGACTTTTTTCCTTGCATGTTATTTGAAGTTAGATTTTTGTCTGAGTGGCGACTCCACTTCCATTATCCTCTACAAGAGTGTGTACTAGAAGACATCCAAGTAACTTGGTTAATCCTACTCCTGATCCTGAAAGGGTTCTTAGAGTACGATTACACAAGCTCTCTTCTCGTACCCTTCTTGTTAATCTTGGACAAGAAGCTCTCTCTGATATCCAATTGCTTTTTTCTAACCCGATTGATCACGACATCATGGACGTGTTCGCCCCTTATAACTTTGCTAACATTCAAGGTTATCCCAATGATCTTCCAGACAATGGGATGGATAAATTTTCTTCTTTTCAAGGCAATAATGCAATTAGTGTTAATGCTCATCTGAAAGCTTTTGGTTCTTGGCTAGGTAAGTATGCGAGGGTTGTTGATTATAATCATGAAGATGTAAAAATGAGCCTTTTTGTCTTACTTTGGAGGGAGATGCTTTGGAGTGGTTTACGAAAAAGCTTGATAATTCATTTGATTCTTTGCAATCGATTATTATTGCCTTTAAGGAAAAGTATGGAGATAAGAGAGGAGAGGCATCTTGTAAACATTATCAATGTCATTAAAAAGAAAGAAAATGAGACCATAGAAGAATTTAATAAGAGGTTTAATGATATTATTAAGGAATTACCTCAAGATTATAAACCTCTTGATAAATCTCTTCGTGACTCTATATTGATACTTTTAACGTTGATAACTCTTATGAATTAAGATGTGCTAAACTTCCTAATTATAAGGATTGTCATGCTTTAGTGGTAGAGCTTGAAAAAGATAAGAAGGCATCTAGGAAATATGAAATCCCAGGTTTTGATAGGGCTTCAACAAAATTGAAAGAAACTAAAGGAAAAGAGGTTAAAGAATCCGATGACGACCCTATTCAAAAATTACTACAAAAAATTGAAAGCATGGAGCTTAACCAAGCGAAATTAATCTCAAACCATGCTAAGGAAATAACTACTTTGCAGTCTAGGTTGGTCCAAATGGAAAGAGCTCAAACACAAAATTTACAGCCTAGAAATAATAATATTAATCAAAGTAATAATACTTGGCAGAAAAAAAAGTCAATCTAGTGAGCAGAGACCTCCTAATCCGCTTGAATCTACTAATTTGGTCGATGAAGCTCCGCCTTATTGTCAGGCTTGTGATGCTCTTCATGAGGAGGCTACCTGCCCCACTGTTAAAAGGATTTTGGATAGTGGAATGTTTGGGGCAAGTAATCGAACAAATGTAGTGGGTAAAGAGTTTTCTTTGTCTATGGAAGATTGGATGGAGGTTAAGGAAAACAGTCAAGATGTTAGGCCTTCCACATCATCCTTTAGTATAAATAATTTTGATCATGAAAAGGATGTGATGGACAAATTATTTAGCGAAAAGCCTTCTCCAGAGCAAGTCATGGAAATCGCTAAAGATAAGGGTTTAACTTATCAAAGAAGGGATAAGGATCAAAGTGGGAATCAAATCCCCCCTCGAATTTTTAACTCGGGTTCAAACTCTAGATTAGATATTGATTTGGGAAGTTGGTTTAATAATGCAAAAATTTGGGTTCATGTCGCCAAAATTGCGAAGATTCCTTCCCAAACAACTAAGTTACTAAAATCTATTGAAGCTCCTCAAGTAAATGTTTCTCAACAGAAGGCACCTGAAGCTGACTATCAAGATGCTCCTATATATTTGAAAAGTTTGGATTCAGATAACAAGGATCATCAGCCATTCTTTATTACTTTGATAGTTAATGGATATAAATTGAATAATTGTATGCTGGAGTCTGGTGCATCAGCTAGTGGCATGACCAAGAGGGTCATGGAACAGCTTAATTTAAGAGTTTCTAGGCCTTACTACAATATATGTGCCATGGATTCTAAGAAGATTGAAGTTCATGGTTTAATCAAGGATTTACAAGTTCATTTATTGGTTTACCCTGACATTATGATTGTTATGGACATTGTTGTTGTTGATGTGCCTGATGCTTGGGGTATGCTAATATCTAGAAAATGCACCTCTGATCTAGGAGAGAGTATTCAAATGAATTGGTCATATGCTACGATTCCTTCTCCTAGAGGTGATGGGTTTGTAAGACTTAATAGAGAGCCCGAGAGGAGATTCCATGTTGAAGATCCTAAGAGACCTCATAATGCAATAATTAAAGAACAATCTGACATTGGGAATTATGCTATTTTGTCTAATTCCATAGTTTTTCATGATGATAAGGTTGATAAAAAGATTGGGGATCTCAAGGATAAAATTTGGTACATGTATTTTGATGGTGCATCGTCTAGGCATGGTAAAGGTGCAAGATTAGTATTAAAATCTTCCATTGGTCATGTTTTCAAATTTTCCTATCAATTGGAATTTGAAGCAACCAACAACGTTGCTAAATATGAAGCTTTGTTGTTGGGTCTTGATTTGGCAAAGGCTTTAAGAGTTAAGTTACTTAGTATCAAGGGAAATTCTACATGTAAAAATCAAAGGTTAAGGAATTATCAAATGTTGTATGGGATACTATGGAATACTTTGATGCCCTTGACCTTGAAGCTATCCCAAGAGAACATAATAGTTTGGCAGATGAGCTAGTCATAGTTGCTTCTACTTTACAATTATCTGATGGGTTGATCAAAGATAAGATAAAAAAGGAAGTTATTTTTAGACCTTCTGTTTCAGATAATTCAGAGCATTGGCAAGTTTTTGATGATGAGAAACAAGAGATTCGTTTTCTTGATAATTTGGATGAGTTTGAAAATTTTCAGATAGATTCTGAGGATGGATCTAATGACCATGAAGATATTATAAATCCTACTCCTAGGAATGTTGTTTCTTTAGAACAACACTTTGATTGGCATGATGCCACAAAGATGAAAGAGGAAAATAAAATGGATCCAGGTGAATTCATCGAAGTAAACATTCGTACCTCTAGTGATCCCAAGATTGTCAAAATTGGTAAGGGTACTAATGATGAAGAAAGGAAAAAATTAACCAATTTACTTCGTGAATATCGGGACGTTTTAGCATTTTCTAATGATGAATTAAAAGGTTATAGGGAAGATATCATGGAGCACACTATCCCTTTGAAAGATGAAAATGCTAAACCCTTTCGTCAAAATCTTAGGCAAATAAATCCTAAGTTAGCCCCTTTGGTTCAAAAAGAGCTTTCAAAGATGCTTGCAGTAGGTATTATTGCTCAAACGAGGCATTCAACATGGTGTTCCAACCTGGTGATTGTTAGGAAAAAGAATGGTACAATAAGACTTTGTGTCGATTTTCGAAACCTTAATCTAGCATGTACAAAAGATAATTACCCTTCACCAAACATGGAGACTATGCTGCAAAGAGTAACTGGTTCTAGAATGATGTCATTGCTAGATGGTTTTTCTAGATATAATCTAGTATGGGTTAAGAAGGAGGATTGTCACAAAACTACATTCGCCACACCATGGGGTACTTTCGAATATATTAGAATGTCGTTTGTATTAACCAATGTTGGGGCTACTTTTCAAAGGGCTATGGATTATTCCTTCAAGGGTTTAATTGGGAAGCTTATCGAAATTTATCAGGATAGTATTAGTCATGTAGGTCATCTTAGGCAAGTTTTTGATAAATGTAGAGAATATGGGATTTCTTTAAATCCGGCTAACTCTGTTTTTGGAGTCACTAAAGGGAAATTACTTGGTCACATTGATGGAATCAAGATTGAGCCTGAAAGAATTGAGGCAATCCAAAAGATTCCTCTCCCCCATAATCTTAAATCCCTTCAGTCTTTTCTTGGAAAAGCAAATTTTCTTAGAAGATTTATTCCAAATTACACTGAAGTAACTTAGCCTATTCAAAGTCTTTCAAAGAAGGATGTAAAATTTTTATGGAAAGAAGATGGCAAAAAGGCTTTTCAGGAAATCAAAGGTGTTATTGCCAAAGGACCTGTTTTAATTAGTCTCGATTATTCGAAGGATTTCATGATTTTCTCTTTCGCTTCTAAAGATACCATTGGTGGTGTCTTATTCCAGAAAAATAAGGATGGTCACGAGCAGCCTATTGCTTTCATGAGTAGAGCGCTTCAAAATTTTCAATTAAATTACACTACCATGAAACATTATCAAACTGACAGTGACTGAAGAAAGAACATAAAGGACAGATGCAGAAGACAAGCCAAAACAAGAGTACACAAGGATATGGCTCAAGCTAGGGAAAAACCCCAAGATGGGGAAAACCCTATATCAATTCTTCTTATTATTAATATCGAATGTTCAATTGAGAGAGAGTACAATAATCCAAAGTGACTTTGAAAATTTGAAGATCCAATATCTTAAATAAGTGGATGGCTCAAACTGTAATACCAATATTCAGTCAACTGTAATTAAGGTCTGGTTAGGGTTGCTTACTGTCCACTGTGATTTCATTCAATTGATCCAAGGACCCTCTTTTCAATTGTGGCTTTCACTGGCATGCATGAAAATGTTCTTCGTTGGCCCTTAGGGCTGATCTGGACCCATGATAGGACTCTCGGCCCCCTTCACTGTGTTGGTGCAAACTTGTGGTTGCCCTAGAGTGGTAAATCTGAAGTGCAGCCTGAAAATCTTTATCAAAACATCCACAAACTAAGCCAGAAGCAAATGAATTCAGTTAGCCTTTCTGTTCTACAATTCAATCTTGCGAGGACAAATTTTACCCATACAAATATTCTATAAATATCCTCAAAGCCTGCGGTTGCCCTTCTAGAAAATCCCAGCCCTCCCTGAGAAGAGAAATACCCAAAACAACCAGCACTATGTCCTCCTCCAAGAACTCAGCTACCTCAAAAGCCCTTCAATATCTCTAACTCGTTGTCCAAATCGCAAAGATATTTTGGAAAATGTAACTATGTTCGGTCTTCAATAATGTACTTGAGTTATCATGTAACGTACTTGTCAAAAGAATAAAGAAAAGAATTTTAATTATTATTATTGTGACTTATTAAAGCATGGGTTTCATGCTTGGGTCACCATGTTTTAGGTCAAAGTCCCCATTGACGACTTCTAGGATTTATTTTGAGTCTATAAGGTTATTGTACATTTAAAGAGACCCTTCTTGGGCTTTTGAATCATGTAAAAAGGTTAAGTATTGAGTCAAATATGAATTATGGAACCTCCACTCCTTGTCGGCCTAAGGACCCTATTCGACCCCACAAAAAGCCTATAAAAGAAAGCACTTCGAATTCATTTGGATCATCATTCTCTCATCAAGTTTGAATTCTCTTTTTGTTGGGCAGAAGTGCAAAGTTTTCTTGTAGCTGGGAAAAGGTGGGAAGTTTGTTGCCGAGAAGTCGAAGTGAATGCGAGTTTGGGGAAATCTAAGGAGAAAGGAAAAATCAAAATTTTGATGCTTCTCTCTATGTGTTTCGTGTTCTGGATTGGGAGAACGAAGTCTCCTAAGTCTCATTGTTTCCGGTAGCTGCCAGTTGTTGTTGCCCTAGTCGAAGTTGTTGGAAAGAGGTCAAAATTCTGGGAGGCTGACTTGGTGTGGAGGGAAGGGTTGGTCTTGGTCTAGGGTGAAGAGTCTCAAAAAATACTATTGAAAGGAAGAAATATCTTGACTGGGTTTTCCCCTCAAAGGGAGTTTTGCCCTAGCATGTGCCTACATCTTGTGTCTATTATTTTATGTGCTATTGCTTTTGGTAGTTAATGAACTAAAGAAAGAAGATATAAAGAATCGTAATAATAAGAAACATCAGAAGTAATTATCAAGAACAACAAAATCTTTACTGCCTTTTAGATTTTCTAACAAGATGTTCTTGATAATGAATGTGTGGAATGAGCTTGTGGGCACCTCAATATATACTAGTCGATCAAGTTGAAGAGACGTGACTTTTGGGCTTATTGAGCCGACATATGGGTGAGACCGACCTTGTTAGTTTTACATGAGACAAACATAAATTCAAAATCACACTTCTCCTTATCCAAATTCGATGATCTTTAGGTTGATTTTGGTCCTCTCGAAAAGAGGAATTTAATGTCATAATTATCTTCCCCAAAGGAGCTGTCCAAAGTGTATTTTGGCCCTAGTTTCCAATTTTAATAGCAGGAAACTTGGATGAGTTAACTTGAGTGACATGGCTTGTGTGACCCTGTTAGCTTAGTTAATTCGGGTTGGAAGATTTGAGTTCAGTTAAGTAGAGTGATCGCTAATTTGTAGCAATATAATTCAGTTAAATTGAGTTATTGTCAGTTAAACTAGTTCGAACTGTTGGAGGAACTACTGGAAGGTCAAGTTGTGCAATGAGACTTCAGTCACACTCAATGGTCATCCAGATAACTCATCAATTAGCCCAAAAGAATTGTTGCATGCAGAGAATTCGAGATACCCAGTTGAGATGGAGATTCCAACGCAGCGTACTATCAATTGTAGACTATTCCAATGTGTACAGGCGGTGCATGCAATCGAAGATCAATCCTTGGGAATTGTGCAGTCAATTGAGGGGAAATTCCTAAATAATAGGGGTCCAATTAGTCATGATTTGCGCAAGGAAATAGGGGCTTGGAGGGCTTGAAATTTGGCTAAGTGTTGGCCAGAGTCAATCAGCCAGCCATAGAGATAAGCTATTCACTTGCAGGTTGTGCTCAAGCTTGAGCAAGCATATGTAATACATCTCTATTCTCTGATTAATGCAATACAAATAGGAAGGGGTTTCGAGCAGTTGCTTTCCCCTAAATAAATCTTCGTGTATGTGTTGTATTTCTTATTGCATGTTTATGATTTGTGTTCTAGATTGTGAATTGAATTCTGTAGAGCAATACAGCAGATTTGAGTCTTGTGATTTAGCAAATTTCATAAGCGGTTTTAGATCTACACATAATTTCTACAACATGCTAGCATTGGTCCTTGGCAGGGAGGCGTGTGCTAGATTGTGTGGAGAAATAAGCAAATATTTCAATCAAACTAGAATGTTTGGTTCTTTGAATCCAATCGATGATAGAGATACATTGGATCTTGTTAATTGGTGGAACATGTATGGCTTTGGGGGAGATTTGGCGAAATTGGCAGTTAAAGTAAATTCACAAGTGGTTAATACTTCTTTTGCAGACAGGTGTTGGAGCACCTATAGCTTCATCCACAATGTCAAAAGAAATTGCCTCAATGAAAATCGAGTAGAAAGCTTGGTTTATGTACACTACAACTTGAAGTTGTTGACAAATTATTGTGAGCAGGATCGATTTGATAGAGTATTCATCACTTGGGACAACAACCCAGAAGAGGATAATTTGGAGGATGGAGCCTTACATTTAGAATAGTTGGAAGCAGAACTCTTGGACGATAATCTGCAGCATTGCGTGGAGGTCATGCGCCTTCTAGTTTTGGACGTGGCTCACAACCATTGCAGAGTCAGACTATGTGGGAGGAGACTCCCATTGTTCAAAGATCACAAGAAAAGAAATTACAAATTTGTCGTAGCAAGAAGAAATTTTAGTAGATAGTAGAATTACTTGTCTTTTCTAATTTCTACTTTCTAGTACTTCTTTTAACTGTTGACTCTTTCATATTTATTATGGTATTTTTTGTAAACAATATATCGCAATTTAAGTTTGAAGTTGGCAATTATGACTCATTGGTAATGAATTATGAATATGATGCTTCGTGAAATGTTTTATTTCATGTTAGATATTGTTTGTTATAGTTTGGTATGTTGAAATTTCTAAGTCTAACCCGTTAGAAATTCTTCCTGTACTATCTGGTTTATTTCACCTACTTGTTTAATTACTTAACAAGTTATTTACCATGTAAATACTGAAAATAAACACAAGTCGGTATCAACATCTACAGATCATTAACTGAAAGAAAACAAGTATACAATTGACACCGTTATTTTTGGACCAATATCCCCAGAAAAACCTAATGCGGGAAAACCAGTGCAACTATTCAAAGGGTTATATTATTATGCAGTTTATCTGAATACAACTGGGTGCCTAAACCGGCTCACCCGACAGAGAAAAATATACGGCAGCAATACCTCTATATCCGGAATCAGATATTCAGAAAACTAGTCCCACGAACCCCTCCGGCACAACTGAAGCTCAGCGCGGGCCCTGTTGACCTCTGCGTCAGCCCCAGAACTCTCTGTGCCAGCCCTCTGAGGCACTGCGCAGCCTCTGGGAGCCTCTGCAACACTCCCTCTTCCCTCTACGTGGATGACGCAGTCTCTCTGTGCTCTGTGTTGCCTATGCTGGGCTCTGTGTAGCCTGGACTTACTATTGCTCTCGCTCTCTCCGCTTATGTGCTGGTTTCCCAGAATTGTCCCTGCCTCTCTGCCTCGTACTTACTGCCCCTTGCTACTGATCACTAATTCACTTTTGCTTAGCAACCCCACTCTAGCAAAATGAATGATTGATCACTCTGGTGTGTTCTCCAACTGACCCTCAAGCGTCCTCTTATACTTTTCTAGTTGGTCCATCAACAGCCGAGATTAAATCTTTAATCAACAGCTAAGATTAGATTTGGCTTGATCCATGAATTTTGGAACCTTCTAACCCAATTTTATATTAATACCCATTAATATTTTATTTTTCCTAAGTTTAGACTTAGGAACTCCATTAAAAATATTAATTATTTTAATATCTCCCAAACTGGTTTGAATCTGCCCAAACCATTTCTGGGTCTTGGAGATCTCATGTGTTTTAGCCTCTCCACCAATTTTCATGGCTAGAGCACATCCAATGCTACCCCAAATCAACATGGTAATGGTTACAAACACAACCTTAATGATGACAAATGTTATATATTGAATTTTGAAACTTTGAAACTTTAAGATTTGTTACCACACAATCTAACAAGGCCTAGAAGAAGGGAAACCTAAGGGGCAACTACTAGACTAAGTGACAACAATGGGACAACGACCCAATATAACCTCAGTCAAGGTCCCCTACTCTTTACAGACTTTCACTGATGGGAGGAGTCCCAATAGGAAAGAAATCACTTGAAATGGATATGTCAATAACTAGATATGAAGTGATTTCACAAATCCCATTCAAGGAGAGACACAATAAAAGTTCAATCTTTCAAAGAATCTAACACACTGTCCAAGAAAGACCTTGGGGTGAGAAGATCAAGACCTAGGGTTCGAGGTTTGCAAAGATGATAGGTATGCCTAAGGTCAAGTCTCTCAAATGAGGTAGGAACTCTTAAAGGAGCATTATGTGATGATATGACACTTCCCAGAGGCTCTTTTCTCTCTTTGAAAGACCTAGGAACGACTTGCACTAGACCTAGGGTTTTGTGAATAAGCGTGGGAAGAAATGCTTCCAAGGTATTCACTAGGTCAAGGCAAGGGAAGGGCTTATGATTTATTCCACCGAATACATAGCTCATACAACCCTCAAGAATGCCACCTATCCAAGGAAATACAAGCTATGTTTTCCTTTTAGGGGACATGTAGGGCACAAGGATTTAAGGACAAATCACCGTGAGAGATCAACCAACATTGGAGGTCCTCAAGACAAGACCTCAAAGAAGAATTTTGTCCAAATGGAATCCAAAAATTCCTCCTCTAGAGGATTTCGCTTGATGCCCTGACTAATCATTCTAGCCTTTAGGAAAGAGGGGTCAAAAATTAAAAAGAGAGAAAGATGGAGAAAAGAAGAATTGATCACTAAACTTCTTGGACCAGTGCCTAGTCGCTTGGGTTATGGAGTCTACGATTATTCAAAATTGGCCAAAGTCGTCCTAAAGGAGCCTAAAGATTGATCCCCTAGAAACCAACCTTTAAGATTTATCCACCCAAGATTTATGGAGTTTCATGGAAGGAAAACGAAATCTCATCCACTAGGAACATTCATCAATTATCATGAAATGAGTAACATATGCAATTGCCAACCAAATAGCTTTCCAAAATAATATTCAACAAATCAAGGCACAAAAGCATTAACTAGTTGCAACAATTCTATACATTAGACATTATTCCAAGAAAAATATTCAACAAGAAGCACTTACAAAATGACAATACGATATATCCATCCACAAATCCTGAAGTAGCTCCAAAGAAGATCGAAATTTTAGCTTCAAATATCAAAATGCATCAAAGAGTCACCACTAGCGTCTAAGCCTCAAGGGGAAAAGTATGAAGTCTTTTACAAGAGAAGAATCCAAGTGATTATGATCAGTTCTCACAAATACGACTCATTTCTATTATATGAGTCTCTCCTCGATCGATTTAGCCTAATTTGCCCCCAAAATTATAAAATAATGTGCTAAGAACAAGCCTTGGTCACAAGTCGACCAAGTAGCTATCACAAGTTATGAAAAAGCCATCCATAAGCAAGTCGAATTGATAATGTCATGATGAAGAAGAGTCGTTAGAGGGCCTTATTGAGTGCCATGATGAGAGAGAGGGCTCCAATAAAGATGAATTAGGGGATGGCCGCTAATTTTCCATGCAAGTCATCATGTGGTGCCCCATAGTGGGTTTGGGGCACTAATGTTGGTCTCATGGGTCTCTTAATGAAAGATAAGTTTGTAGACTACTCTAAATGAGGGCTCTGATGATGGTGCATTTTGACCACTGGAGTGGCACCTAATGATTATATGAAGACTCCATGCCCAAGGATGATCCAGAGGACACTTGTACAATCAGATATCATCAATCAACAGAGTTTTTTAACTCTACTTCTATCTTCTCATCATCTTTTACTCAGATTCCACACCCTGCGGGGAATTGTAATAACTGATACTAGTAATGATGAGTTTTTGAGTCTGTATCGGGCCTAAAATGTTGGAACTCGATCAGCAAACAAATACACCTTGGAGTGTTTTTTTTCATCCGGTTAATTATCCCTTCTTTTTCAAAGGCAGATAATTTTCTGGGTTTTTTCACTCACTTCTTTACCCCAAAGTCGAGGTGATGGTTTGAAGGTTGAACCCCTAACACATCTTAGTGTCTAAAGTCGATGTATATTACCATACTAGATCACACAAAAAAATTGTGGAATTTGGCTAGGTCTAAGTAGGATTTTTTAATAGTTAAAAATTTCCCACAAAACGATATTTTTTAATTATTTTCTATATAATGGTGTAAATAAGTGGCCTTAGGAAATGTCTGGGGCGTGTGACTACTCGAAATTCATCCTCAAAGACCCAGCATTATCCTAGGCCCCATTTTGGAGGTCAAAAAATGACTTATAATCCCTCAAAAGCCGATCTTCCTAATGACATTGGCAAAAATGAGGAAAAAATTCAAAAAAATGAATTGGAAAAATTTAAAAAAAAATTCATAGTCAAAATAAATCAAATTTTGACATGGAAAGTTAGAGGAATATCAAAGGTGATGTAGCAGCAATGTGGGACCCACCACATGGAGAAAAGTCAAAGTCAAAGTTCCAAGTGGCAAGTCAAATGGTCCAATGTTGAAATATTACATATGGCTAAAGTTCAAATAATTTTATTTATTTCGATAGGTTGGTGTACATTAAAGTTTGTGGGGGGGGAATAGTGACATGGCAGATCTATTAGAAAGACAAAGTCAACCACCAGTCAAAAGAGTCCCGAATTATCCACTCAGCAGGTGTAAAAATCATTTTAAGAGAATTCGTAAAGGTTGAGAAAGTTGAAGGGGGACAAGACTGCCACATAGGACATACCTTGCCTCCCACTTGTCCCCCACTAAAGCTCAAGGAGCAGTTAATTTCATACGCAGCCTAGTTTGGCATCTCCTTCAACACAGATTTTGCTAAGAATTGAGTGGAGGACAGACTCCACGCTGCCAGCGAAAAGGTACCTACAACAGTCAACGCAAGCCAGCAAGAGACACTCCGAAACTGTCATTTAATGGAGGATTTATCACAGCAGTCAAGCAAATATTCTGAGGTAGTTTGTCTCCCATTTACTTTAGTTATATATGCACTTGGCAAGTAGCTCTCGCACTAATCAACAGTTAGGAAATTTGGCACATAAGGAAAGGATATACGCTGCCTAGCCAAGGAGATATGCACGGCAGTCATATCAGCCACTTGTTTGATCATTGCTACACTTGTCATTGGAATTTTCTTTGGAATCATTTCCCATTTTCTTATTTATATGAGTCTTGAGCGCTAATTTTTTTTTAGAAAGAGCTATTGGGGCTTACAGAGACTGCTGGATTTTGTATTCATTTTTATATAATAAAAGAGACTTTGGGTTACTATTGTGTTGGTGTTCTCCTTCCATTTCTTGAGGTGATGTCATTTCAATCGTTTTGCTTTACATTTTACATGTATGTTGGCTTATGCTAGTTATCATTTTGCCACTTGTTTGTATTAATATATGCAATCTATCTTGTATGGTTTTTGGGTTAGAGAAATACTCTAGGAAGAGGAGCACTAGAAGATTTTTGGCGAAATCTCTAGCCTCCTCCACCATTGCATAATCTAATCCCTTATGATTGTTGACATCTTTTTCCAAGTGTGTAGAGATCTTTAGATTTGATTGAAGGATTTACTTGGGCATGGGGTAGCTCTCCAATAGATGAACCAACTCCCAAGATCAAGAATAGAAGGACCCAATCAGTTTACCACAAGGATCTCATCAAACGATTTTGAAAGAGGGAGTTTCCTTTCCTCTAGCCTACTAAGATCACATAAATTTAAATTAAATATTTTTCTTGATCAATATCTTGTGCTTTCAAGGATTTTATTTGCTACCTAAAGCATTGTTTTAACTAGACAACTATGGAGTTCTACTTGCATGTCTTGATCTAGTTCTTGTACACTAATTGTAGATTATCATTTTGATTCTTCATGTCATCTTTGTCTCCATTTCAGGATTGCTTTGCTTTCAATTTTTGAAGCATTCTACTTTTGTTTTAAGCAAAATACAATTTCATTTCTTAGAGGGTGAATACTTGGAAGGCACTGGTTGTTTATGTACTTCATGCTTATCTTATGATGGTTATTGCTCATATCAGTTTTTCTTATAAATCTTAAAGAAATAATTTATTTAACTTTAACAATTTTCCTAGAAATGCACATCTCTTTTAACTTAACTTTTCATTGGGGACCAACCCCCTTTATAGCTAACTTAGGAGATAGCTTAAACAGAGAGAGAAGAGATTTAGTGTGACAGCCCCTTCTCTAAGTTCCCTGCCACCAACCACACCTTGTGGGGTTGAAGGCTTTTCTCACTAACTTGTGGGTAAGTGTAGGCAGTAGAGTCAACAGTGCCTACCCTCCCATGTCTCAAAGGTGAGACAAACCTCCTTTGGGCCTTGGATCAATTGCCCTGATCATGCTAAGCCAGTTGGGTTACGCTGGTCCAAGTGCATCATTTCACGAATATTGTGGGGCAATGAACAAACTGTTGAAGGTGTTGAAGGTGCCCACAACATGAAATTATGCTCAAATACATGATGGAGTCTCGTGGCTCTCACTGCATCCCCTATGAATGTCAATATGATCCTCTGGCGAGCTTGGGCCCCAGTTGAGTTGCACAACCCATGAAGAAACCACGTGTCAATTACATATAAGATCCAATGTGTTTCCTCACCATCAAGTACAATAATTAATTAATGCATCTAAATGAACCAAGCTTGCTAGTCAAAGGCACAAATAAAACTTCATAATGGGCTTCCCTTCCAAATTCGAGGCTTTCAGCATGTAATAGTGTTACCTCCTTAGGTAGGAGTGGCTAATAAACAAGCCTATTAGGTGTTCCCAAGACCCATACCCTAAGGGGAAAGACGGGTCCAAGGTACATCCTTCAAGTGACAAGGGTCGTGTGAATAATGATGAGGTGGATAGGGACATAAGGGTCTCTAGGCCAAATGCCATGGGTTCAAGGATGGTAATGATGAGGGATGTCCACATATTTAGGTGTATAGATGTGGGAGGGAGCAATCGTGGATACATAAGTTTAAGTTAATGGATTGATTATCGAAATTAATTCCTATCTCATCGGAATATAATAAATATATCAAGTGGGGCCTTGCTATCTATACCACTCTTATATATATATATAGACTATATATAATATATAAGTATAGATAAGATAATGAAAAAATATATGAAATTTTATTTAATTTATATTTAATTTAAAATAAATAAATCATTTATTTAAATATTAAAATCAATCTTTGTTAAAATATAAATGAATCAATTTAATTAATTTAATAAAATCTAAATCTAAACTAAATAAATACACCACCATCTCTATCCAAAAGGAAGAGAAGGGTCGAGAAAATTGGAAGGAAGCTAACAGCGAGAAGAAAAGGGAAATGGTGGAGGAAGGAAGCCGACAGCGAGGTAGAGAGGCGGCATAGTTGAGGATATAAAGAAGGGGAAAAGACCATAACAGGGATTCACATTTTTTGTTAGTTAGCGAGAATTCGGTGAAACCGGCGGAGATTTTGGGGGAAGAGACAAGAAGTTCTAACAGAATTAGAGAGATTGACCTTGATTGTTCTTGGAATTTTGGGCACGGGGGCCAAAAGATTTGTCTTCTGGATCTGGTGACCGTACAGGTAGACCAAGATATGATGGGAGGAAAAAGGGTAGTCTGGCAACTGCAGCAGCGGGAACAACCACAGTCTAAAACCCCTGCAATTGATTCCATGTATTCTTTTGCAATGTAAATTTTAAATATTGATTCATGTTTGGTTAAAATCTACATAGTCCAAGTCTTACATTGTAGCTTGCGGACCTGTGGTTGATGAAGATCATAACTATTAGATGATTGTTGTTATATGGTTTAATCCATGTTTTTATGCTTTTTATAGCTAATTCACCATTCTACATGCTTTTTTTGACATATATGCATCAAAATATATATATTATATAAAAAGCACTCCCATAAATGCTCTAGATCTAGAAGTTTCTGAAAATTGTCGCTCCCACTCCCGCTTCCAAGTAGCCTTGAGTATGACAATACATAAATATGTTCATCTTAGGCTAAAAAGGAAGTGTGCTCTTTAAGTAACCTTTACAATATGGGCACAACTTTTACATAATAGTAAATTGAAAAATCCTAGGGTTTCCCAAAGTCATGTGCCATAATATATCCACTCCAAAACCTCGCACACTTGCCTAGGCCATAAATGACCTTTAAGATATGAATAGTAGGAGCCATAAGGGCAAGGACTATCTTGAAATGAGGACTAAGAGGATGTACCCAAAGCTATCAGAGTAGAACCATTGAGCAAACTAGTGGACCCCTCAAACTAGGAACTAGTTAGAACTAGACCAAAACCAGTAAAAAACTAGTCTACCAAAAAATACATAAAATATTCAAACTTTAATGAAAAACATATATATTCATGCGCATACATATAAATCCAAACCATTTATACGCGAATATGCAAAAGTTCTCATTTATATACAATGTAAGAGTGCAAATAACACAAATAGCATCGAGTATAATCCATCTTTGAACCAAAAATACATCAACAAAAATGCTCTAGATGGCCTCTAGCATCCAAAAACATGCTACGACAAATACCTACATATGATCAAAATCATTGCCTATATTGGGATCTTTGTCATCTATATCACCCTCTGAGCATTAAAATAAGATAGAAAAAGCTTAACATTTCAGATCAAGATTTCATTTGAGTGATGGGTACATTTTTACTAGGGTCGTGACAAAGGAGTTCAACAATCAATGCCACCAACATCAAGGTACATAGAGGGTTTGGGTGCTCTTGATTAAATGCTAGTTCCATACCCTCATACATTACAAAATCCAATGGAAACATTACAATTCCCCCAATCCTCAAATCCTAAAAACTAATAAATATGCTTGATTTTAAGTGGGATTTAAAATTCTACCTTCTCCATATGAAATCCAATGAGGTCATAAACACTCTCAAACATCTTGAGTCAATTAATGGTAATGCTAAAAATTTAAGTAAGAGAATGAAAGATGTCCTTTTATTTTAAGAATATAACATTACCATTAATTGCATAGCAATAATAGGGCCCTAGGCTTGAATACACTAATTTTTTCCTTTTTTTAATTTCGAAATTGTGTTTGGAATGTCCTTGGGTGCCCTGTACAGAATTAACAGTTAGGTGAGAAAAGTTCAGTTGGGTATCGAATCGGCCTTTCCAGGTTCTAGACCTCAAATAGGACTAGTTTGGGGGTCAAACTAGTCGAACCAACCAGTTCCACTGAATTCGATGAAGTTCCGATACCACTGGATGGACCATGATAAACTGTAAGGGTCTAAAAAAAACACCTAAATGGAAAAAACACTTTACATATATCACTAAGCATACTATAGTACAGTACATAATATACGTGATCACACCTTTTGGTTCATCATGGGACATAAAACAATCCTCACAATGACATAACTAATCACAAAACCACAGGCTCAAACATCATCACAAATGATGCACAAGATTAGCATAGATGCTAGGAAGAATCTAATGAAAAAAATGTGGTACTCATGGTGTGAAATTGAGGGGTAGCAAGGACCATTTCTACTAAGTATGTTTCCCGATATTTGTGCTCAATATTTAGATCTTAGCATAAAGCAATACTCTAATTTATGCATCATGCTTTATTTAGGAGTCATTTTTGCACTTCTTGCATCGACACTATCATACAAGTGTTGAGAAATCAGTAGGTGGGTAAAGTAGATGATTTCTCTTACTTGATAATTATTTGTGAATTTATTGTTGGCTTATTGTTATTACATTTGTATTCTTTCATTCATCAAGCAATTGCCAAAATGCAAAAATAGAGAACAAGAGACACAGGATACAGGGTCCAAGCCAGGGCTAAAACCCCACAAGGGGGAGAACCCAGAAAGCCTTCTCTTCTTATAGAATCAAATCAAAGTAAGATATCCTTGACTCAAGACCACCACAAGAACCAAGTCAGCCCTCCTTCCAAGATTTATCTTCCAACTTCTCATAAGCTTAGATTCGGATTCTTCTTTCAACATAATTATATCACAATACCTTCAGTAAGGGTATTCTTTCAACAAGACTCAGGTGTCAACCTTCTCTTAGAACAAAAGTCGGTGCCTTTCTTAGAACAGAACTACGATGCCTTCTTTATAATAGAACTTCGGTGCCTTCTTTGAACAGAACTTTGATGCCTTCTTTAGAACAAAAATCGGGTATCCTCCTCTTATAACTCAGATATCCTTCTCACCTTTTTCATCTGAAGAAACTCGCACATATAACCTCAAAGAAACTCGCAAAACTTGCTACAGAAGATGAATTACTTACTATCTTTTTGGTGGATCATAAATGCCAATTTATAGTTGTTTTTCCATGCAAAGGGTCACATCCCTTGGGCGGGCCGACTTGTCAATCTCGGAGGACCGACTTTGTCTTGTATTTGACTTTTTGACAAAAATACAAAATATTTTTCTTTCTTTTACAAAAATCCCAAATGGGGATGACTTAAGTACATGACTTTGACTCACAAAAAAACCTGTTACCGGATCTGTTGGGCCTAATGGCTGGATCCGTGGATCCCCAGATCAGAGACAAATTCAAATCTGGATCCACAAAGATCCATTCAGCTTCTCTCGAGTAAAAAACCGTCAACATCAACGCCCAAATCTGCAGCAAATGTCAGCATAAATTCCAAAACAGAAAATTTAACTGTCCAGTCACAAGTTGCAAGTCAATTAAGGAATGATAAGAAATAGATTAATGAATCGGCGTCCGTGAAAAAAACTAGGGAGGCGGCCAAGGACAATTTATTATTTTTATGTTAGTTGACCATATTATAAGGTTTAATACAAGACATTGTAAACTTTAAACTTTAATGCAGGTGAAGTGAAGTTTATAATCCACCCATATGTATTTAGATATTTAAAGTTTAAAAGTAAATTTTTATTTAGATATTTTT